>JAYDZE010536074.1:0-15144 GCA_034509125.1 Monilaria moniliformis
AATTTTATGATATTTCGGTTTTTTCGGTTCGGATCGATTTTCATAGTTCGGATTTCGGTTTTTCGGGTTCGGTTTTTCGGGTAATTCGGTTCGGTTTAATTTTAAAAAAAAATTGGTTGCGGGTGGGGAGCTAGAGGAGCCGACCATATACGCATCTGCCAAATAAGGGGTGTTCGATATTTGTCATCGATAATCTTATTGTGCAATATAATGTAGGCATACATGATATCGGTAAGCACTTACGTGAACCACAAATGCCCCAGACCTTTGACGATCGCAAATCGTGCTTGTAGAACGTCGAATGCTCATTCCATGTCTTTATGCGTTGAGTCTTACTTCTGCGCAAAACAAGCTCTTTTGGACTCAGTTAGACACGAAAAAGACTACACGAACACCAATCACCTTGGATAGATGTCATCAGCGAGATAGTAGCCCATGTTGTAGCGGCGTCCGAATAGTTAAGGACGTTTATATCGTTATTGGATCCAGGGACACCAAATAATGCATATCAAATCCCGAGTCGATGGTCGGCGGTCGGCGACTACTTTTAGCACAATTATCAGATAAGGACTTTTAAGGACGTTTATATCGTTATTTCAAGCATTCTCGCCCCATGGTCTCGACGACGTATAAGTACTCGTCGAACATATCAGAACTTCTGTCGTCACGAGCTGTTGGATTGCAGATGCACACTTTTGTAGCATTGAAATGCATTGCCGCCCGAGCCCGTCGGGCCGTTGCTAAAAGTATTCTTCACTCGTTGTCAAAGTATTTGTCAAGAATAAATCCTTGCGCATATGAAACAGGTAAACGAAATACATCTTTTCACCATCGCGGTTCGTCGAAGATTTAATCATTCACGAATTAGGTGGCGACAACTTCTCGTTTCCGGTGCACGTCCCTCATGGATCGGACTTTAGGAGCCAGAGCCGGAGCCGACAGATGCTTCAAGTAACGAGTAGTGACCGATTGAATCACCAGAGTAAGGTGATTCACACACTCATCATCCAAATCGCTATCGTCAACGCCATAGTATGGATTCATAATTAACAAGAGAGTTTGTGAGAAATATGAAAGAAAAAAGAGAAGATTTAGAGAAAATGAAGAATTATAAGATGAATGGTGTAAAAATGAGGATATTTATAAAAGGGGGTGAGATAAATTAAAATTAATAGTAAAAAATGGCAAAGAAATCGGTCAAATATCGTTACCTAATGATGCAACTCAAAAAAAAAGGAAAAAAATAATTACAATAATATTTTTTTCGGATTGAAAAAATTAAAAAGCTAAATAAATAATGTCCACTCGCATCGTGATTGGACGAGGAGGGGAAGGCGAGTGGCAAGCTAGCTCACATCACCATGAGCCGCTCATCCCATCACCACCACTGCCGTCGCCCCTGCACGGCGTCTCTCCCCAGGCCATCCTTCTGAAACGGGCTAAAGAGCTTGCATTGTGCATATTATGAGATTGTCGAAAAGAAAACAAATGTGGAGAAAAACAATTGAACAGAGGTGAGAAATTTATCCACAAAAGATATAGCAAGAGGCAGAGGTACCTTTGGGGGCCGCCAGGGGCTTTTGGGCCCAGCTCAATAAATAATTCATTAATATTTTATTCACTATATATGTTTCTCATCTTCTTCGTTAAAAAGGAATAATTTAATATTTTTTGCAGATTTTTTGGTCTGTCAAATAAAAAATGACATTTAACCAAAAAGATGGAAAAATATTTCATGGTATCTATGCTTCAATAATTGAAGAGGCGAATGTGACATCAAATATCATTACATTGGATGTAACGTCGATAAGTGATAGTAATATCGAATTTTATTTTATCGAAGTTACTCTGCCGACTTATTTTTATTGTTTAGAAGGGTACTTCCGGTAATTAAGTAATCATTAAGACCACAATTGATAGATCCGAAAGGCCACGATTATTAATTTTGTTTCTCTTCAAAAAGCCACAATTAAAAATGTCGAAAAGTCAGAAATTTATGGCCAAATAAATATAGTTACACTGACATTATCCACGCAACTTGTGAATTGACAGCCTCCAGTCCACTGCTGACATCCAAATGTGCAATTCAATTAATGCAAAACAATTAAATAATAAAATATGTTAGTGTCGACTGTCGACTGTGCATAATGAATTTTCTCTGGCAAATGCTGAATTCATTTCCAAAATTTCATTTGTGTGAAATGATAAGATAAATTTATGAACCTAAACATATGATTAGAGTTGTCACATTGTTGGGTCGAGCAATCCCAAAAATCATTTGAGATATTGATCACCTAATAATGGACATTTTTTATATTTTTTTTATTTTATACCGTGAAGAATCGTATATTAACAAAGTAGATGACTTTTTATTCCTTTTATCCTTAACTATTGAAGCGAAAATCGAATATCTGCAGAATTTGCATCAAGCACAACTGTAAAATGTGAGATTTGACATCATTCTAAAGATTTCTCAAACAAGACACTTATTAGGCGCGAAATTCATTTTCAAGTCAAATACTACTAATTTAGGGACTGACCAAGTATCTCATAATCATACATGTTATTTGGATTCATCTTTCAAATCAAATACTACTAATTCTTGGAATATCATGTAAATCTATCAATAATAATATGTATGTGTTGTGGATTGATTCTTAATCCACAAAATTAATTAAAAAATTGCTTAATGAAATGTATTTGAGAATAGTGGTGGCTAATATTACTAGAAACGATCGTTGTTTTTTGCTGGAAGCACAGTGCGAATCTGCAAGTAAGAATCGCAGGGGTGCTTCGACCAAGAGCCTTCGACACTCGAGTCATAAAGGATTCATAACTAAGAAAAGACATGCAAAATTGTATATTAAAAACATATCATATTTCCCCAATAAAATAGATGAGATATTTATAGCATACCATTTATGAAAGATAGAACTGATATAATCTTGGCTTTGAGAATTTCAACATACTTTGATATATGTGTAGGCCAAACTTGGCGCAATTAGTTCTATTATGTTATCTTTTAAATTTAAAGTAAAAACTCCGAAAATACGAATATGCATAGTTCAATATAAACTTATTTTTTAAAATATCAATTTATTAGACAACAAAACACAATTTAGTTGATAAGATATTTCTATTTTAATTAATAAATTAGGTGATTCGAATCATTTAATATATATGAGCTTGGATATGTACGTTGTAACTAAAGAAACCATCAAATTATTGAACTAATATTGAATAAATATTAAAAGTCAGGAATTCTTTAGATGCAGTACTCGAGTAAATGTGTAATCAGATAAAGTTGAGAGACGATGACCATCAATCCATCTGACCATTTTTAGTATATTATTATAGACATCACATTATAGGATATACATAGATTTGTAGTTGTAATATAGACACTACACTGCAAATTTCACACAAATTTGCATATTGAATTCCAATAGATGCAATTTCCACTATCCACGTGCATTATTCAGTCAATGCTTGACATCAAAACGAAGAAAACAAGACTACTATTAATACCCAACACTAATGGGGCAACCTACTGTGCGCGACCGCCTAGTAAGCGTGGGTCTAATTTAATTGTTTTTTTTTAAATAGTTATTTTTTTTAAGATTTTTAATCATAAAAAGTGTTAGTATTTAATTAGGATAGATTATAATTTTATTTTATTTATAAAAACAATCACTTTTATTTATAACAACATTTACTTTTAACAAAAAAAAACTTTTAATCATAAGAATAATAACTTTTAACAAAGTAGCATTTATACGCAAAAGCAGTAACTCTTTTTTGTCCTCATAATAATACCTATATATATATATATAGATATATATATACAGACACACGCACAAATTAATTCAATTGATATTTAAAGTTCAATTTAATGTTTACTAATTCAAAGTGAAGACTAGAAACAATTTTCCTTCTATGTTTCTTTTCTAAATTTATATGTTATTTGGTTCAATATACCTTAAAACAGAAAATCGTGATTCACCTCTTCCACCAAGCTCGATGACATGCAAATCTTCAGAGTCTAAAATGCGTCCCAAATATATTTAACAAAATTATGTTATCACAAAAAAAATGATCGATTTAGGATCCAAAAGATAATCATTAATCTATAAATTTATCATTCATAATCATGACCCAAATGACTTAAACTGATAATATAACTCTTTCTTATCTTTTAACTATTCATAATAATCCTTTAACTAGTTTTATAAAATAATCAATGAAAGATTCCAATAGAAAATTAATATCACATTATTTTAATTGGAAAATAATCAAATTACATAAGTAATAATAATTTAGCTCTAAACTTAATAATAATTTCAATCATTAGTCAAAAAGGTTTATACCCACTGGTAAAGTTGAATCACCGATATTTTTCTCTTGCAAGGAATCCTTAATTCAAATTCCACCGATATAGTATATATCATGTATCTAACTAATTTTTTTTAAATAAAAATCACTAATTCAAATTTAAATCGGAAGTAACCTATTTTTGGTGTCCAAAATTTGGAAAAATAGTAGAAATGCGATGAAATCGTATAGACACCCCATTTACCGTATATTCTCTCTCGCTCTCTCTCTCCGTAACCAACCAACCCCCACCACGAATCTGTCACCTCTCCTACTATTTTACCAAAAAAATTCAACCATTTTCAAACTCACAACATCTCTCTCTCCCCCCCTCTCTCTCTCTACCTCCATAGAGATTCCGCTTCGGTGAGAGAGAGAATCGATAATTCGAGCTTTCCGCTCTAGCCCTCAATCAATTTTCCCAATCAAACAATCATGCCGTCAGGTGCCAAGAAGCGAAAAGCTGCCAAGAAAAAGAAGGGAGCTCAGCCCAGCAGCAACAATCCCAATCCGTCCCTTGCTGCTTCTACACAAGGTACCAAAATCCGAGCTTTATTTCGAAAAAGAGATTGTTTTTCCGATTTGTTTAATTGAAGCCGCAAAGTCCCATGTGCGTTTCAGTTATTGCTCCATCACTTTTTTTTTTCTTTTTTTTTTCTTTTTTTTTTAATCTTTACAGTTTGTGTGTGTCTTGATTTGTGTTTTTCGGATTGATTTGTCTATAAATCTGTGTCAATTTATATATTTTTCCATTCAATTGTATGATTTGGGGATATTTGATGGAGATGGTTTTGTGAGCAGTTTTCTTATTTTATTGTAATTTTTAGGGTTATGAATTTTGTGCTGCAAATGCTTTTTGGGGAAAGTGATTTGGGAATAGATTGTAGTTGTATTGATTGTGTTGTGAGATTTCTGATTGTTTAGATTGGAATGTATTGTGATTTATGAGGGTAAATCTTTGGTTGGATTTGTTTATCTGAATTGAATGATTTGAATTAATTCGGGTGAATTCAAATATGTTAGATGTGAAGCACCAAGACGATAGGCAGAGCGACGTAGGCGAGGCTAGCTCGACTGCATCTCAGGATTACCCGAGCCACCACGACCTTCTGACCGAGGGCGAGGAGGAGAAGATCGAGAATAGGGAGAATGCTCCTCAGGTGGAGGGTGTGAAAATTGAGGGTGACGATGTAGTGTTAGAAGGGAACAACGCTGTCCCAGTCGAAAGAGAATTCAAGATTGGGGATGAATTCCGTGGCAAGTTTGAGCACGATGAAACCGAGAGGAAATCCTATGACGGAGGGTCATCTGGGAGCTCGAGTAGCAGCAGCAGCAGCTCGGATGATGAGTCTCACGGTGTCAAGAGTAGCCGTGCTGCGATTGATACTGTGCCTACCATCTCGATTGGAGAGGCAAGTGAGGCCGTTGTGGATTGTGTGCCACCTGTTGTCTCGGATAAGGTTTCATTGTTGAGTGAAAGTTTGGAAGTGAACACGAGCTCTCCATCTGTATCTAAAGAAAATGGAGAGAAAAAGGTCTCCGTTGAGGAGCAAGTTGGAGGTTCTGAAACTTTATATGACACGGAAGCAACCGCTCCCTCTTTTGAGTACGTTGAGGCGGCTTCTGATCTGAAGACATTAGCGGAAGAAACTGATGAACGGTTAAGTCTTTCGTACAATGCCCCTATTGCTACTCACGATAACGGAGTTGATCTTGAGAAAGATTCGGGAGTTACTGAGGTGCTGTCTCGGTTTTCTTCTCTGTCTGCAAATTCAACTTTGTTTTATGGTAAAATTGTCTTATTTTTTGCACTCGTTTGATGTCTTTTTGCAGCCGTTGCTGGTTGCCCCTCCTCGTCCCGTGCAAACGACATCATGGAAGGGTTGTTGCGGACTATTTGAATTGTTCATGGGGTCAGATAGATAGTTTATGGTTAGTAAAAGGACACCCTCTTTTAACCTTTGATTGCCTCTTCGAATATGTTCTACAGCATGGCTTGAATTTAGAGTTCTCTATCCTTTTCACAGTTATGCTCAGCTCGTATAAACCGTGCCATAGCATGTAGTTTTTGCTGATAAGTTTGATATGTTATGCTCGCATATGAATTTTCAACTAAGGGCGCTACACATTGAACTAAGATTTGATATTCAAGAAAATATATTAGGCAATAATTTTTGACAGCATTACTCCTTAATTGTAGGTGCTGCCACAAATCTGCATTGACTTGTTTAGATTCGTTGTAATCTCTAGGCAGTACATAAATAGATTACAAGATAAGTATTCTTGTTCTATCAGATTTGGATCTCTCTCCAATAAGCACTAAGGTAAAAGAGCCATCAAACGAGCTTCGTTGATCCTTGGCCACCTTAAGCTGAAATACAGATCGTCATAAAGGCAAAAACCTGTCAAATTTCCATTAAAAAAAGTCCCAAAATTTTGAGCTGATTAATGGATGGTATGCATCATATAGAAATATTCTTTAGATCTTATTTGTGCATCGCCTATTTGGATTTGATTTTGAAGTAGAAAGTAGCCTGGGATAACTACATCTACATCCCCAATATGAAAATGAATAGACCTTATGGCATCTAGGAACCATGTATTTCTTATCTAAAAAGCTTTACGTAGATAGCTGGATTTGGAAAGCTTCTTGATGTTGTTTCATGTTGATTATAGGCTGACTCATGTTGCTTTCACTTCACAGTGTGACAAAAATTGACCAGATTGTGAAAGGCCATCTAATGATAAAGATGCAACGAAACAAAAACACACTTCGCTTTCAGTCTCTTTTTCACAAAATGACTCTCTCTCTCATTACTTGTGTATTTGATAATTTGGTTTATATTTTCTAAATCCCTTCATCTCACCACTGCAGAAATTAGAGCATGACGAATACCCTTTTCCTTATGCCTCACTTGAAGAGATTTTCCTGCAGGAGCTGTTTGTGAGCACGCCTCTTAGACTGTCGGATTCTAAAGAAGAATTAGCATTACAAGAAGGTGATTGCGAACTGTAAGTCTCACTAGTGTTTTGGTATTACTCGAAACTAGTCTCGTGTGGTACTAGTTTTTCCTTCCTTGTCACAGCGGATAGACGAGTTTTCTTCTTGGGTTTGTCTGACGATTTCTTGGCGCAGTTTGGTATTGCTTGAGGAACCTTTGTAGTTGTGAAACCTGAAAATTTTCACCTTTTTTTTTCGTCTTCTTGTTTGAGTCTGTGTAGTTGTCAGATTTCTGACCTTGCTTCATCGTACGATCGTTATTAGTGATATGGTGATTGCTACATTATATGTACATTTTGTTTTGAATTCTGATTCTTTCTCTGTTACTCTCTCGTTTGTTTAGATGCACAAATAAGAAATACGGGTGTAAACGAGTCAAATTGAGATGACTGTACAGTTAGTATTCAATCTTGTTAGATTTAATGAATATCTATACTTATTATAATGTGTTTTGTATACAAAATTTTATTTTTAATAGATAATTCAAGGACATCAATACGAGTAAGATATATTATATCTATTAGTTATGTATTTTTTTAATTTTTTTGTGGATAAATAAATTAAATAAAACGAACAAATATACAAGATATTAGGGCGTGTCCACTATCCATGAAACGAAGACAGAATTGTCTACGGTCTCATTTAAATTGTGAGTAAAAACCCCACATAAGCCGAATTTCATGAAGGAAAAAGAGACTAAAGAGTACCATGTAAACCCCCTTAAACTCAATTGTTATAAAATTGTATGGTCACTTGTTTTAATTTTCAAGGATAGTTTAGCAATGTAATATATATTTATTTTGATATAAATTATTAACTTTTATGTGTCACAGATATTTTTTTTTTTATTCATATTTGAGATCATTTGATACTATGCACCCCCCACTCTGCTATTTCGAACTCCAAGAGTTCTAACTTCAAATTTAATCGAAGACAAATTTGTTCGAACTTGTTTGATATGTATAAAAATCAAGTTTGAACAACCTTTTAATGAATAATTACAAGATAATTTGCAAATCTTCAACAAGTGAAATAAGATGAATGACCCAAAAAGTGGTGGTATAAGAACTTGTAACTTGGAAAATTAAATTAAACAAATTCAATTGATTACAGTGACAGATGCAAATTCGTTGAATAAGATTTATCGACTTCTTAACTTCATGGTTTGAGAAGTAGAGCTCCATTTTCCATTAACTACAGTTTTCTCGCCACATTTAAAATAATTCCTCTTTCAAGAAGAATTTCTCCGACTCAAAAACGCCTTCATCTTCATCAACAATCCCATTAAAACCTAGCATCTGCAGCAACGGGAGATTCGATCAAAACCGAAAATCCCAAATGATGTCTACACACGTACACAGATTATTTCCTCTTAAGTGAACTACTTCAAGTTGGACGAAGCCCTGCACCTGTTGGACGAAACTCCCCACAGAGATACATTCATGTGAAATCTAATTACCAAAGGCTGCGTCGCGGTTCGATGAAATGAATGTCGTCTCCTGGACCACGATGATCAGCGCGTTTTTCAAGCACGGGATGGTCGAGGAGGCCAAGGAGCTGTTCCGGGAGATGCCGGAGAGGGACATGGCGGCGTGGAACGTGGGGGTCCACGGCTTGTTCGTCAACGGGAGAGCAGAGGAGGCGAGTTCAATGTTTGAGGTAATACCGGATAGGAATGTGATCTCGTGGACAACGATGATCAGCGGGCTCGATCAGATGGGGAGGAACAACGAGGCGCTTTCGATGTTTGTGAAGATGGTGACGATCGAAGTGAAGCCTACTTCAAGCACTTTATGCTCTGCTTTATCAACTTGTGCTAAAACAGGGAAGCTCTGTTCAGGTATTCAAAACCATGGACAAATTGCAAAGCTTGCATAGGCTTTTAATACCTACATTGTAACTTCATTGATCACATTGTACGCAAATTGCAACAGAATAGAAGAATCTGTGAGGATTTTCAATGAGAAATTATTCAAGAACGTGGTGGTTTTTGACGGCGTTAATGAGAACACAAAGATGCATAGGCGGTTTTTCGTAGCATGATCCGATTAGGCATATTTCCTAAGCAATCATCCTACACGAGCGCCTTGAATTCAAGCAGCGAGATTAAAGCTCTTGATTTTGGGAGAGGGATTCATGGCGCCCCCGTGAAGCCAGGGTTTGAAACGGACATCTTCGTGGGGAACGCCCTCGTCGTGTTGTACACCAAATGTGGGAGCATACACGACGCGATCCATTCGTTTAAAGCTATAGCAAAAAAGATTGTGGTTTCTTGGAACACTGATAATTGGATGTGCGCAGCCGGGTGTAGGGAGTGGGCGCTGGCGTTTTTTGGGCAAATGGCGAAGGTGGGAGTGAGGCCAGATGGGATCACCTTCACCGGGTTGTTGAGCTCGTGCAGCCGCTCAGGGTTGATGAGGCAGGGGAGTGGGTGTTGTTAGGAGATGCAAATAGAGGGGAATGTGCCGATATGGCTTGCATTGTTGAGTGGGTGTAGAGGTGGGGGGGGGGGGGGGGGTTGGAGATGGGGGCTGCGGAGCGGATTTTTGGGTTGGATCCGGGTGCACTGCGGCCTACGTGCTGCTCTCGAATATTTTTGCGGGTTGTGGGAGGTGGGGACATCGCGACTCGCGAGGGAGAAGAGGACGAAGGCGGCCGGCCCCATGAAAGTAGCTCAGTTAGTAGTGTCTTGAGAATTGTAGTAGGAATCTTGATTTTCGTGGCATAATTTTTGTTCGATTTTGTGTGATGATCACAAGGGGCAAATAGCATTGTATAGGGCAAGCGAACAAAAGCGAATAAAAATCGAATAATGCGGAAAATAAGTCAAAAAATGGAAGAAAAATCGAATTACCCAACAATTCAAATTTCGGTTAGCTTCGGCAAAATTTGAATTCTATGTCAAATACATCTGTTGTAATAAATTTAGATCATTTGACTCGTCACTATTCTCCCCCCAAAATCAGTCACATAAGCATCATCACCTATGATTTTTGGACTATCATTGACAATAGGCAAATCAAATCAAAATTGAATTCCATTATATCCATTAGTAAAGTGACAATCTCATGGCCCAATATACAAAAGGACATCAGTTAAATGGTGTAGATAATCTGATAAAAGATAGATTTTGTTAAATATTGAAACCAATGAGATATAAAATTAGGCAAAAGTTAAAATCTCAAAAGGTGCCAAATTCCATTACACCCACAAAAATTAATGAACAATTAAGAACTATCATGAATGTCAAACCAAACGAGCTACTACATTGATGGAGGGACAACTTCACGAATACATGCTTCATGATATCATCTTGAATAACAAGGACATCTAGTATATACCTGAAAATAAAAGTATGTTGAAAGTAGAATAATGTTTGGAACAAGAATAATCGTAATTTTAGAAGAAGAAAAAAAGGAATTAAATTAAAACAAATGGAATTTAGAAATAAAATCATCTTCGAATATTTGTGTAGACAGGAAATCAGTAACAGAAAGCTTATTGAAGAGAAGCTAACTGTGTCGCAAGGCCTGTTCGAGTTAGTTTATGCCCTCAAAAACGAAATATCAAGAAATATAATACAGTTCTTGACATTAGATACCATGGGCATATATCAAAAAACTCTTGATAAAAAAATAAAATCTGTTTGCATTAGGAGCAATCTCAGTCGAAAGATGGTGAATTTGTTTTTGATAATCACTGGATATCAGTTAATTGACAACAAATTTCATCACAGACTGCTATAATTGCAGCAACGAAAATATCAAGAATTTAAAAAAATGAAAATTTAATCAGAAATTGAAAAAAATAGCTTAAAATGAACATTTCGAGATATGGATAAGAGATCAGATGGTAGTGCATGAAAGTATTCATCATTCAAATGCAGAAAATATATCTATATGGGTAGATTATCATCACATCTCTTATTGCATATCTCAGTAATTCAAAAAATTGAAAATAATGAAAATATTACAAGAGGAATCAGAATTAGAAGTGTCAATCACCACATTGCAACTACTTTTTAGATGCAAATTAAGCCTGGGGCGACAAAAATCAATCATCATATAGCTCAACATCTCTTGAACCAATCACAGATCTAAAAATAAAGACAAAAAATATTTAAAAAATTGCGAGTGGAATCAGAATTCAAAGCGTCAATCACCACGTTGCAACTATATTTTAGATGCAAATTAAGCCTGGGGCGACAATTATCAATCATCATATTCCTCTCGAGATGAAAATCCAAACAATTCAAATAAAATTGAACAACTTTAAATCAAACTCGACAAATTAGAAAGAGAAACCGTCGTAGCTTTCGCCTTTGGTATGTGGAGAACTAAAGGGAGCGGAATAGCGGCGGAAGGCGGTGGCCCGCTGTGTTTTGTGCTCTGCTTTGCTCCGCCGCTAAGGTGTGGAAGAAGTGAAATGCTGAGTGGTTTATATAGAAACCGGATTTTGAGTTAGGGTTTTTTAGGGTTTTAGGTTATGCTATTACTATTAGGATGGCCGCGGAAATATCAACGGCTGAAAACTTTCGAGTGCATTTAGAGATGGGGGAATTGGCTGCTTATTCGATCGGTCCGAACTGATCGGTTAATTGAAACGATCAAATGACTAAGTATGGAACCGTAATCGAATCGAACCCGTTGAAAATAATTTGTTGGAAATGAGGTTTAAAGTTTTGATCAATTGGATAAATATTAAGTACCTTATTCACTACACTACAAATTTTTTTGGTAACATATTATGAACATAACATGTATATATTAGTAAAATCAAAAAATAAAAGAATAAATCATACCTATATTTTTTGATTCTTTCCCTATTTCGACTCAAATAATGAACCAACATTTAAAAGACAATAATCCAACACAAGTGCACAACACAAGTAACACAACATTCAATCACAAAGAACAATTATCCAAATCCGGTTCTAAAATCACCATTTTCAAAAATAATATTCAAAATCTCAAAATCACAATGAAAATTATCCAAATACAAAATAAAATACACTACAAGTCTAAGAAACCTGCTTTCAACTCAGAATCTGAGCACTCGCAGTCGCCAGTCGCTGGCATACTTGTATTGCCCAACATCCATATCCCAACTTTTTCAAGTTCTACCAACACTAAATAAAAACAATATTTAGTATATTGTATATAAAACAATTAAGTATAAATTGAAGTAAATTAATCACAATCTTCGTATTCTTTTTCTGAAACTATTTATGGTACATCTTCATTATCTTGAAGGAAGACGTCACTTGTACTAGATCTTAACCAATCTTCAGCGCATACCAAAACTTCTACCACGGAGTCAAAGAACTTCTAAATTGGGATAGAACACAACCCCCGTGCTAAATGCAGCCTTAGAAGCAATGCTAGATATGGGAATGACCAAAATATCTCTTGCCATCTCAGATAGAGCGGGATAGCGCGAGTTGTATTTCTACCACTATTGCAGAACATCAAAATGCTTAACCTTAATAGCATTTATCTTGTATTGTTTCTCTATGAAGTATACAGTGATCTCTGACCTATCAGACACATCTTCTTCATCGCCAATAACCTCCAGAAGGCTACACGAATCTTTGCTGGAAAATCCTAGATCATCCAATGTATTGACCATTTATGTATATTGGTGTTGGTGTTTGATCCAAATTCTGAGTTATTTGTTCTGGTACAACTCAAACAAGTCATAGATTGACTTGTTCAACTCTTCCATTAACTCATTCACCCGATTATAACCATACATTGTCTTCAGACAAAATTGCACATGCGCTTCATTTTCTGTCTTTGATCTAACATTGCAGCGATGTAAAGTAACTTGTTCACTTTCGAGTTCAACTACGTTTCCTCTAACCAATACTTTCCATGCTTCATCTTCATCTTAATTACCATATTTTTGAAATCATCATCTTCATGACTCTTCAATCAAATAATGATACTAAAGATATCACATATTTACAACTAGACACTTATATACCAACAAAAGAAAATCAAACATATCCTCACTAATATTTTTATGACTGGAAGCTAACTCAGCATTTTTGAAGACTCGAGAGAATAATGATGTAGAAAACAAAAAGAATGTGACTTTTCCTACAGTATTGTTAGGTATTCACTAGTGTATAAGCAATTTTTTTCTGTTGCTTATTGTGTCATCTAACCATCATCCATTAATATTAAAATATTTTTTTATTCCAAATTCAAAGCAATACATATTGTACCTTTTTCAAAATCTAGTAATTCACCCGCCGTTACTTCATCAGAGCAATCACAACAGTGGCTTTTTTTTCCCATCCCAACGGCCCGCACCGGTGCAGAAGCGTTGGCCGAAGGAAATGGCCGCACTGGTGGCTCTTGAGTTGATTATTGCTGCCACGCGGCCCTTGCGTCCAATGGTGTTCGTGCATGCAATGCACACCTTGTCACGCGACTAGGGCACGATTTACAACATTTTTTTAAACGACAAATTTGTTTTAATTTTTTTTTTCTATTTTGAGTTCTGCCTCCAATGGTTTTTTCTTTATTTAATAATTATATTTTTATGTTTTAAAGATAAAAATGACACTTTCCATTATTATTTATGATTTTAAGTTTTTTATTTAATTATGGACTTTTTATTTTAATGAAATAATGTTCACAATTGCAAATTTTATTCACAATATTGATAAAGGCATGTTGTTCTGGGTGTTGAAAAAATAGTTGTGAAAGCTACCAAATTTATAAGGGAATGACAACTTATGTTATACACAACCCAATCCCATTTTCTACCATAAATCCTGCCACAACTCAATTTTGCAGTTGTCACATTAGCAGTCTCATTTTCAGACACAACTATATTTATTTAATTTCATCATTTTTTATTATTCTCCAACTTTAAATATTTATTTAAATTGTGATATTTATAAAATTAAAATAAATTACTATAAATTCTAAAATAACTTAATTAAAATTTCTAAAATTACATTAAATAAATAAGAAAATTACATTAATTAAATACTGAAAGTGACATAATTTAAATTCCTAAAATTACATAAATAAAGATTAAAAAAAAGTTCATAATCCAAATCAAATGGAGTGTGCCCAAATTTCTTCAATAATATCCTGTTGGAGTCAGCCGCCGCAACGAAAATAAGATGTAGTATTTATTGAAGGAGAAAAAAAAACAAAATTGAAAATAGGTTCTGGCCGCCACTACCCATTTGCAACGCGGCCGCAACAAGTCGCGCCCCGCCCATCACTCGAAACCGCAACCTGACCGTGGAACAAACTGCAGTGCCCGCACCCCTTAGATGGCCTGGAAAGCAGCCGCGAATGCGGCGCCCCCGCCACAAACGCAAACGGGGCTGCGTTGCTAATGCTCACAGTTGCTAATGCTCACAATTGCAAATTTTCACAAGATCATAAAATTTGCTAATGCTTATAAATTTTTGCAATTTTGATATTTATTTAAGTTCATGAATACGAGCAATATCATCACCTATTTGATGTACGGCGTTGCTATTGATGTTGATGTTTACAATCTTGTCATTCTCTATTAATATAGTCCAATATGTGCATGGATAATATTACTAGATTGTTGGTTTGATTAACACTACAAAAAAAGCGGGGTTTAGCGAGCACCTACGTGCTCGTTATATGCACCACAATGCTCAGTAAAACAAAACTACCGAGCACTCACCGAGCACTACAAGTGATCGGTGTTGGACTCGTCGGTAAATTACCGACCACCTGCCGAGCACGTCTCATGATACTACCGAGCAAAAA
>JAYDZE010536096.1:0-15143 GCA_034509125.1 Monilaria moniliformis
GAAAATTAAGGAAACATAGAGAGAGAGAGAGAGAAAATCTAAACGTTAGTAATGTCGAGATCACTTTTTCAATTAAAGAAATGTAGATTAATGATATGAACGAAATAAAGACCGCGTGATAGATTGATAGGAGAAGCTTCGAGTGCTTCCAAACTCCAGAAAATTGGGACGCAGGGAGAGGGAAGAGAGAAAGAATAGATCGAGAGAAAGAAATTGAGTTTTGATTGAATCTTACTTAATTCATAATGATAAACTCCACACATATTTATGTAATCCTACTGCACATGTGTCTAGCGCCATGCGTGTGGCCAATGTTGAACTCTACTCCTTGATCATGTTGGCCCATTGCTCCTCCGATATCGCGGCCCAAGTCTTCGCTATGGCCCTCTTCGCGAGTCCTCTTCTCAGCTTGTTCCACGTCTTCACTTGGTTGTTTCTCGCCCTCATCGTGCGTAACATTTAATCATTATTATGTATTAACTTAAATGTATTAGGAATTGTATTTGATAAAAAATAAAATGATGTTTCACTATATTTTCGTAGTTATCTGTTACATTTTAAAATATGATTAATTTCAAGAAAAGTCTGATATATATATCTTTTTACAAAATCCGAGAAAAGAATGATGAGTCACATTGCCAAATTATTAAGATTTATATTTTATATTGAAATTTTATGTCGACTCGACCCATTGTTCTGTTATTGAATTCTGTAAGGCGGAACTTAAACAAACTTTTTTCAAAATCAAGGGTTTTTTATATGAAAACTTATAATAGGGAAATAGTAGTTGGTCCATAAATTGTTTACTTGCAAGACTATCTAAAAGATCATCAACATCTGGCCATAATCAAACCTTACACAAACTAAACATAAAAACTTGTATTCATCTCTATAACCTGAGCCAGCTTTGTCACACAGATTAGACGTAGAAAACATCACATATTCTGTCTGAAAACAGCACCTTTTGTTGCTTCTTTCGAGTAACTACTTTTGATGATTTCCTTTTGCAGCCACCAGCGTTTCAGAGAGGTGTTTAAGCTGAAACTGGAAACTGTCAGATCAACTACTGATGAAGGCAAGAATCTGGTGATCAGAAACGAATTTGCTGGTCAAACCCGTTTGAATGGGGCAGTAAATCTTGTTGAAAACGGCAAAAACTGTTGCTTGTTAGAGAGACCAATAAAGTCTTCCATGTGTTCGACGAAATGTCTAAGCGAAAAAGTGAGAGAGGATTATTTCCAGAAACAGAGGGGAAGAGTGGATTTTTATCCAGGCTGCAGACAGACAGAGCTTTGATGGAAGGTGAAAGATTACAAAAATTAAGCAAAAAACAAACAAGAATTGGGATTTATGAGTTACTAAAATAGATTTTTGGGAAAACGCCAAATAATTTCAAAAATAACAAAAGTTTGTCACCGTTTTTTGGGGGATTCTGGTGATCGTTTTTGAAGTTTGACATTTTTTTTTTGTTTGTTTTGTCGAGATTTATCAAAAGCTTACTTTTGTATATTAGAAGGACGAAACGGGACTTAGTCGGTAAGACATTTCAACTCCAACTAATAGATCGATGATTCGAGTCACGACGAGGGTAAATGACACTATTTCTTTAATTATAAAAATAACACTAATTTAAAGTAATTTCTAAAAAATATTTTAGTTTGTTACTAATTAGCTTCTTTAATTTTCATAGTTAAGTATATAAATTATAATTAGGTTAATTGTAGTTAGCAGATTACAGCTACTGCTATGTTTGTGACAAGGCTGCAACTCATATACTCTGACATCGCCGTAGGTTTCCTTTTATTGTAAATATTCGTACAAATTGTTTTTTTTTTCTTTCTATTGTAAGGCCATATATGCAATTAAATAATTAATCCATACAAGAATCTAAAATATTTTTCTTTGATGCGAGAATATGAGCGAATAATATATTGAGATTAAAATATATTTTTTTATGTAAAAAAATAATCATAACTTTTTTTCTTGTGATATCTATAAAAAAATATTTATAAATACGATCCATAATATATTTTTTCTTTAATATATCAATTTTCTTACATATTCTATATCTATGATTTACCATTTTTATTATCAGCAGTTAAATTTTAGGATATAGGATATAGCGTTATAATTAATACGAGTTCCTTTTTTGGTTTTAAAAAACAATTGAGTGAATTTTTTAGTCTCTTTATTCAGTCAATCACAATTACTATGAGTTGTTCAGTCTAATTTTATCTTACAAACCGCTGAACATTTAAGTCGCCATGAATCGAAAAAATAAGTCGGTTTAATTGGTTTCACTTATTTACTCCTTATGTTCACTAAAAATAGTTCTATTAGTAGACATTACAGATTTTAACGTGCAATTGATAAAATGAGAGAGAGAGAGAGAGGTGGTTAGAAGGAGAAAAATAGTTGGAAAGATAAAATGACCGTTGTTATGAGAAATTTTCTAAAATTAAAATGTGTCTTTAATTTGATGGAAGGATCGAAATGAAAAATAAGATTATTTTTAGTAAACAGATAAAGTATTTTATATCTCTTTATTATATAAATTAGTGTATTGAATTGATATATAAAATAGTTTACCACCTAGTGGGTGAAGAGATGTTTCATAGTAGTGGGCTCTTGTGTTCAAATCTCATCTGGCCCAACTTAATTATTTTGCTTTTTTCGTTTTTTTCCTATTTTTGTTTTCTATTTCGCTTCTTTTTTTTGCTATGTTTTATTCTCTTTATTTAATATGGCTGATTTACTTTTCACTTTTCAAATTAACATTAACTTCAAAATGAGCATAATAATATATATATATTTAAATTTTTTAATGAAATTCATATTTTCAAATTATTACACATTAATTTAATTATGATATATAAATAAGTATTCACAATTGTAAATTTATATGAATAAAAATAATTTAAAATAAATGATGAGATCCATAAATAAATATTTACAATTGCAAAATTATATGATCTTTTAATTTATTTGTAAACTTGTTGGTATTGAATGTTATTAAAATTAAAGATTTTTGTTCTACAATGTCTTGTTTTGATTATCATTTACTAAACTTTTAATATTCTTTTGTATATTATATATATATATATATATATATATTCTACTACCTCATTCTGGTCTTATTAATGATCTGACCGATTGAACATGAATCAGTATTTTCGTCGATTCACTTATCGGTCCAATTTTTAAAATACTATGAAAAAGTAAACTAATTGGGTTCACATTTATTTTAGTTGACGTCTGTTTATTACTAGTAACTATATTTATGTAGTATTTAAGAGATGGTCTCCTACGCGCGCGAGCGTACAGTGAGAACCACTCTTTAATTATCAGTTACTTTTATTTAATTAATATTATCTAATCACTCTAATAACCACATAATCATCTTAATAAAATGGTGAACTTATAGTGGGCTCTGGCTTATGATAGTTTTTGTCTTTACTTATTATTATGCAGTTAACTAATTTTATTAAGATTTGTTTAATTTGGTTATTTTTCTGTACTCAAGAATTGCACTCACTAAGAACACCCTTAACGCCGCTCCAAAAGTGCGAAAAAATGGGGTAGCCGCAATGAGGCGTGGATGGAGGGCGAGCTGACCCTGCCGCAGCCGAGAGAGCGGCTAAACGCGGGGCGGCGACGCTGCAGCTTGCGTTCGGTCCGTCAATTTTTTTTATTTTATTTTTGTATATTCAATGGTTACATAAATGCATATTTAGTTTATACACAATAGAGGTGTATAGACTAAAGGTATGACATCCTATTCCATGTGTTAGGGACGTGGGTTTGAACCCCACTCCCAACAATTTAAGTATTTTTTTTTAATTTATTTTCTTTTTGGCTGTTTTCTTTATTTCCAATATGCTTTATTTCCTTTTTATTTATTCATGTAATTTTAGAAATTTAAATTATATTATTTTTTATAGTTAATTAACGTAAGTTTGGGAATTTAATTTATGTCATTTAATTAATGAAATTTTGGTATTTAATTAATATAATTTTTATTATTTAATTAATATAATTTTTAAAAGTTTAATTAAGTAATTTTTAAATTTTTATAAAGTAATTTTTGTTATTTATAAATATTACACTTTAAATAAATATATAAAATTGAAAAATAATAAAAAAATGGTGAAATGGAAAAAAGTGGAATTGTAGCTGATTTGAAACTGAATTATTTTAATCATGTTAAAAAAAAAAACTAAATTCATTTCACCGGTAATTTAGATTAAAGGGAGGCTAGATTTGACCTTGACAAGACAATACAATGAAAGCTGCAAACAAATTTTTCTCAAAATGACGACTGCGAAAAATTGATTACAAAAGATCAAATCTCTATTAACTAAATTAAAAATGGTACTTACAATATTTTTTCTATCAAGAACTATAAGTTTTATTACAATAATTTCAGAATTTAAGGAAATACAAATTTACATGTATAACAACGTTTATATCGTTTATTGTTTGTTATACTTATTGAATTAAATTACGTTCTCTTCGTCCTGTTATTAGTGATCGATATGAATTGAGAATGTAAAATAAGAAGATTATGTTTTTTTGTACAAAATGCTATAATTCATTAAAATTGACTAATTTTTGTATCAAAAATATTTTCATTTTTAAACTATATTATTTATAATGGGACACTCCAATAAAATATACAGACCACTTGTAACTTCTATTACTATCTAATAATTATATTGATGAAGAGGGGAATATTTTTTTAATATCGCCACTTCAAATATTAATCACCTATAAAAACAAATAAGTAATGCAATTTTTTAAATACATTTTTGGATTAAATAGTCTTTTACTAAAATTAATTTCAGCCTTCCAAATAAACTTAGCTGTGATATAGGATTTTTATGACTTATAAAAACAAACACGTAATTGCATGTTATTGTAAATTACTAAATTATAAAACGTATAGGTTTAATTATAGTAAATTACTTAAATTATGTGGAAAACTATATTATTCTAAACTGAAATCATTTTAATATTTTTCAACAATTACTAAATTTCAGCATAAAATCCTCAACTATTACATCTGCATAAATCCAAATATTAATGGGGAAGATATTAATTGAGAATTAATAAAATAATTTTCATTCTATTGGATATTTAAGGGCGCTATTTATGTAACTATGTAAGATAAAGATATAAGTTTGGAAATGATTAATCAAATGGGCACTTATTAAAACAAACAATTCTTCTATCCCATAATTTACTGTGTATCAATGTTTTTTACTATTAATTTCATCATTTTATGATTATTTACTTTAAAAATAAAAAATATTAATATAGTACATTCTAATTAATATTTATCACTAAATATTATAATTAAAAATTACATCCCCTAACTTTAAATTAATTAACCCTAATAATTAAAAAATTGAAAAAGAAAATCTATAATGTAATAATTATAAACTCTAATTGTATTCGTGAATCATAATTAATTATCTTAATATTATAATAAAACATAATAATTTAGAATTAAATAAAAAATAATTGAAAACCATGTTACATTAATCATTAGATTAATGCCGTTTGAAAAAGCTATAAAATAGGGCGAGCATTAGCCTTTACCAAGCGAAAACATCTCTCTCTCTCTCTCTCTCCCCCTCTCCCCCTCTGTGGGTCTTGTTTTCAGCATGTGTGTAAAGCTCCCCAAACAACTGAATCCTCACGCCGAGGAATGGCGGCCGAGCACTTCACTTCCTCAACCGATTCCTCCCCTTCCCCACGCCCTCTTCTCATATCCTCAGCCTCTCTTTGCAGCTCCACCGCCGCCGCAATATCATGTTTCTCTCTCCTTCCCCACTGATATCTACCGACACAACCACACCATTTCCGATCACAAAAGCCCCGACAATGTCAAGGCTGCCATTGAACAGAGACCCAAAACGGGTCTAAAGAAGTTTCTCCCACCGCGCCTCCGTAAGGCATTGAAGCCACACACTCCGCCGCCGCGGCCTCCGCCACAGCCGAAGCTTGAGTGGCGGCCAAAGAATGCACCGCAGGCCGATTTCAAGGTTTCCGGCGCCGCCGCTTCGTCGTCAAAAACTACTCTTATGATCAAGAACATACCCAATCAACTCAGGTAGCTAGATTCTCGATTCAACTTTTCTTCTTGTTTTTCTTTTCATTTAAAAAGAGCAATTTTCAAGATATAAAAAATAAAAAAAACCATACTCCCTCTATTTACTATAAATATATCTGTTTTTCTATTTTAGTCCGACCACAAAATTCCATTTATTTTTAAAAAATTTCTAGCATCATGATAATCCTAAATATGATTTATTTACAATTTATAGGACTAAAATCCATCACTTTATTAACTCTACACTTATCAATTTTCTCTTTATTCAACCACTTTTTTTTCGTCTCTTTTATACTTTATGAATTATGTATTAAAACTCGTTTCGTCTACCAACATAACTAGTTTTAGCGAACGAGTTATCATTTGATTTAGGGTTTTCCAATTCCATATCTCGAATCAATTTCCGTTTTGTTTTTACTCTCTGATGTATCAACTGAGATAACTTCGGCTGCCGGAAATTCTGAAACATGAATCGGGAATGAATGTTTTGTCTCATCTTAGGTTGTAGAAATAAAATAAGAATAAGAATAATATAAAATTTGTCTGCAGCTTTTGTTGGCAACTGCCTGTTGGTGATAGTGTTGCTGCCACTCTTGATAATGTGCTTAAAAAGGAAACATTCGAATCTTGTCCTTATCTGGAATCAAGTATATACATCTATGTGGCTTATGCTCCATGCCCATGATTGTCCACCACTCATTAATTACTTTGGTCATTAATGCATGCTAATGATTAATTACTCCTAATTAATACATTTCCATAAGTATACACGTCAAAGATTTCTACCTATTCTTTCAATATTGATGAACATTCCTTTTTTAATGATCAATCTTTGTTATTTGTAGGAGAGATTTCATGCTGAAATTTCTAGATGGGCACTGTAAAATTCAATCTGTGGCATATGATTTCTTTTACCTCCCCTTTGATTTCAGGCAATTTCTCTCTCTCTCTCTCTCTCTCTCTCATAATTTTGAAGTTATTTTCACCAATTGTTTTTGTACTTAGCTCTCTCTCTCTCTCTCTCTCTCTCTGTGTGTGTCTCTGTCTCTACGAACAGGAAGCTGGGCAACTTGGGTTACGCCTTCGTTAATTTCACAAATGCGGCGGCTGCAATAAAAATGAAGGAGATTCTCTCCAACTTCAAATGGCGGGAGTATCACACTGACGATGGTGAATCTGTGCGCAGCCACAAAGTTTGTGAGATAAAGTGGGCCAGGGTTCAGGTGATTTTTTGTTTTTCCATATGTAATGCATTTTTTAATTTTAATTTTTATTGTTGGATCAAATTAAAATATTTTCAGGGAAAAGAAGCTCTGATTGGAAGGTTCGAGAAGGCGAGCTTCATCTGCGACGATGAGGAGTTTCTGCCGGTGCTTCTCGAGCCGCCGCGCAATGGGTCCGACCGGAACCCTCCGGCGCCTGTGAATCTCGGCAGGATCTGCCGCCGGTCACAGTGATCTTTCTCTCTCTAGAATTGGTGTTATGAAATGGCGGTGTTTTCAATATCTCCCTTGCGGTAGGGGTAGAAAGCTTGGGTGATTTGGAAACATAAGTTATTTTATGTATTTGATTATGCAACCTTTGTAATCAAGAATCCTATTTTAAATATTTGTCACTTGTGTAATATATATATATATATATTTATATTCGTGTGTAATGTCTTAACTATAATTGGATTTCTTGTATTGTGATAGGTGGATTTTGGGTTCCTTGGATTCTTGAACTTTGATGGGTGGGTGGGGGGGGGGGGGGGGGTTAATTTGTCTTCAACCAAAAATGATATATAAAAGTAGCTAGTTAATTTTTATATGTTTTCATGATTATGGCTATTATTTATGTTTGCTTAAGTAAATTATTGAACATTCTTAGAAAGAAAAGTAAATTATTGACTCTCTTGTCACTACTTTGTATCTCTTTAATTTTGCAAAATAATAATATAAAATATATGAATAAAATACAAATATTTATATTCTAGATTCATTTTATTCATTATTGGAAATATAAAAAATTAATTATGATTTGACATATGTCAATTGAAATAATGTAGAGCAATAATAGCAATGCTGGCTAGGGTTTAGGGTTCAGGGTTCAGAGTTTGGGTTTAGGGTTCAGAGTTTGGAATCGAAGAGTCATAATAATATAAAATATATTAATAAAATATCAATTCCTCCTGTGTGGTCATCTGTCATATGTCCAAATACGTAACAAAAGAAAGGGATAATTTTAATTTTCCAATCTCTATTTATTATATTGAAAATTGTAACATTAATTTTTTTAGCATTTAAGACAAGAAAAAAATTAAAATTTTAGTTTCATTTTACAATGTAAGTCATGATTACTAAGTATCTGCTTATAATTCTATGAACACTGGTATGTTTTTATATTTTTATAACATCAAAAGTAGAAATTATTTTAGTATTTTACTAATATTATTCTTATTTAATGCTTTTTTCCTATTTAATGCTTTTTTTTCCTATTTTACTAAAAAAAACTAAAAACTGAGTAGGTTTAGATCTGTATACATGCACATGTATATGTAGAAATATATTTCCAAGAAAAGGTAATAATTAGAAGTAATTATGACTAAATTTTAGAGTGTTAGCTTAAGTTAGGAAATCGATAAATTTAATTCTTTATTATCCATTTCTTTTAATTTTTATGAGCCTTACATAATTTTATATTACATCCATTACTTAAAAATTAATATCTACAATTTTATTCTTTTGTTATTCCTTTCTTTACATTATTCATGAATCTCATTTTCTACTTCTTATTTATTTTTTATTTCTTATTTCTTATATTTATAATATACTTTAATTAAATTGAGTTTTTGATTAATTACAAATACAAATTACATTAAAAATAATAAAATTAAAATTCTAAAATTCAATAATAAAAAATAAAAAATTATATAATTAAAATTTTAAAATTACATAGTATTTATGGTAACATACATATCTACTTAACACTTCAATTTTTATCATAGCATAATAAATTTAATAGCTGATTCAATACTCTCTTCTCTATTAAAAAATTGTCACAATTTTTTTTCGTCTCATTCACAAAATTTGCCATGTTCTATGTATAGTAGTATGATCCACACAAAATATTAACACATATTTAAAGTAAGATTCTTACTCCATTAATATACTACGACCATTTTATTAAAATTTTTGTTGTTCAGAATGTGACAAATTTTTTTTATGTACTCATGAAATCTTATATTAGGTGTTAAACCATAGACAAAAGAGGATTGACGGGCGGCGGGTGGCTGTAGCTGCGGCCAAAAAAGTGGGAGAGGTAGACAAAGAAAGAAAGGGAGAGATAGAGATAGAGATAGAGATAGAGAGTGAGCAGACGGCGGGGCGTGGTGGCCATTGGCCAAGAGAGGAGAATGAGAGAGAGGAGGGGATGGAGATGATGGTGGCAGAATTTTAGGATATGGTGTTGGTATTTCCGGAGGTGGTGGTGGTGGAATTGTCGGATGTGACGGTGGAACGGGACTAGGCGGCGGTTGCTGTACAAGGAAATGCTATAATATTATTAATTTTTGTAAGTATTAGATTACTGTGTTAACATGATTTTTGTTTTTAAATTTATATATAAGATTTTTATTTTAGTTTATTTTATTTGTGATAATCAGCTCCCCTGAAAAAATAATTCTGGCTCCATTGTAGTAGCTAAAGCTTAATCTATACTAATATATAAAAGGTTAATTCAATGTAAATCTATTAATTATTAGCTAATTTTGTTATTTTTATTAATGTGATAGCAAGCAATGTGGAAAATGGAAAAAATATATTTTTTATTTTTACTAATCAAAATAACGTTATTTTGATTATAGAACTCATCACGTTATATATTTCAAAGTGACATCATCAATTTGCAGTGCCACGTCAATTTCGATTTGGTCTGGCATTTGAATTTGTGTGAAATTTCAGAATAAATGAAACATGAAAATTTATGTTTTTAGACATTAATTTGAAAGATTATAAAAAAATCAAAATTCATCAATAATTGCAACTTCAATATCCATATCTAAATTCATCAATAGTTGACAACACACATAATAGAGTTGAATAAGTAATCTAGAATAAATTACATAGAAAAAAAATTAAAATTAAACCCCAATATTTAAATATAAATATCCATATCTAAATTCAAGATTTTGCCCAACCTTCTAAATCAAGGTTTTAGATGGACCGTTATATACAAGAATTTGGTCCAATAACACATACAACACAGCCACCAACACTACTACACTACTCAACAATTCCACAAACAATTTAATCACATACGATTATATTTTCAGGGCTGATGATATTCGGGATTGTAAGCAAGAGCCTCCCGGTAGATGAGCTCCCTCATCTGCTCCTCCGTCAATGCATGCTGTTCGAAGTCGAAGTTGAAGGGAGTCACACAAACAGGCTCGTCGCTGATGTCGTGGAGTGAGTTGAGGTACGGATGCGCCAATGCACCTTCAACTGATGTGCCCACAAGATGGTAAAAGTAGTAAAATAGATGAGATAATAAATCCACATTTTGGTGCAGAAGTTTTAGTAAGCAAACATGGAAAAACTACTTATTTGACAAGCTTCAGTTGTTCGTTGCAAGCAACGAGCTGGGAGAACAGGCTCTATTTTATGTAATAAGCTTGATATCAAAATGGAAATCTGTATAATGGTCCCTTGCCATGGCACAAGAATTCATGCTTAATTATTTTTTACACTAAGAGTCACCCAAAAGAATTGAACTCTACTGTCACCCAAGATAAGAACAGTTCTGGTGTTAATAATGATAGGGCAGGCAGAAGGGCCATACCTGTGATCCTTTGTCTAGGATCAAAAGTCAGCATCTTCTCGACGAGATCAATGGCAAGGGGGTGCACATGATGAAACTTGTCGGTAAATGATTGCCGGCGATAAGGGGGGAGCTGCCTAATGTATCTTTTTGCATTTTCATTCAGCAATCCTAACTCAGCTTCAGATGGCGTGCCAATCAGCTGCAAGAGAAAGAAAACCCTTGCTGACACATGTAATAGTAGCACATGTCTACATCAATGGAGCAAAAAGTGGTGCTTATGAGTGACCTAGATTTAAACACAAAACTAACTCAAACATTTCCACTACAGAAATATTCCTGGTTTCTGATAAGGGTGTTATTAAATGGTCTTTTACCTAAAAAGCTGAATGGTCCCAAACTAATCTTTATTATGCTACAGCCTACATTAAAACTAACTATATGCAACCGAATGCCTACAGAGCAGTTCAACTAACATGGCTTGTGGTTTATCTGCTCTATTCGATAAAAAAATAATTTTGCCATTTCTTTATTTCACATATCTAGATTCATCTATTTGTGCATCCAAATTTGTTTAGAGCTTTACGAAAGCCATATTCTGTAAATTCGGGAACACAGTCATTAATGGATAATGGTTGATAAATGAGCCGTCAGGGTAGAAAATAGTCACACTGACATGAGCAATGCAATAAACATGAAGACGATTATTATAATTTCTCTCCAACGGAAAATAATTGACATCAAAATAAAGTAGATACCTCCATTAAAAGACGCAACTGGTGTACATGATCTCTACCCGGAAACAATGGTTTCCGATCCATCAATTCCATGAAAATGCACCCAACGGACCATACATCAATAGCTGTAGTGTAGTCAGATGAATTTAACAACAGCTCTGGTGCCCGATACCACCTTGTAACCACATACTCTGTCATGAAGTCACTTTCAGATGTGACCCGTGCCAATCCAAAATCACAAATTTTTAGGTCACAATTTGCATTCAGAAGAAGATTGCTAGGCTTTAAATCCCTATGGAGAACATTTGCTGAATGTATATACTTCAATCCTCGAAGAATCTGATACAAGAAATACTGCACAACCACGAAATAGTTAGTTTACAGAAAATGATTTTAGTACAATAACATGGAGAACACAAAATAAGTTTAACGTTAAATGGCTACAACTTTTGGCAGTGGAAGAGGAAAAAAGAAATAAAATGGTGGATGATACAAAACAACTTCCTACAAAGCAACAACTTGTCAAACAAAGCCAGAATATATGATTATCGGCACTTCATGCATAAAATACTTAAATCAAACACATAAGAGACCCATTTAATCATGCTGTCTCAGATGCTAAAAAAACGTTGGGAATACTGTAACAATATATACAATGAATAAAGATGAGTAGATGTAAATGCTACTTACCTTTTCCGGTTTTATATTTATGCAAGATGGATAAATTCTACAAAAGATATGTTCAATAAATATTATACTTTCTTGGTAAATGTTTCAATAAGTGATGAACAACATCTAATGACTTCATATCTATAATTCACAGTTTCTGCTTTAGGTTAAATGTTAAAGTCAATGTTATCATTTTCCAACTAAAATACACTAGAGTTAAATTATTTTAATTGGTTGAGTAATTTGAGCCACACAAAGTGCTGTAATTTCAAGATGAACTAGAAGACGTTTTCATGTCTGTGCAAACATAATGACTAAATAAGCGACAAGTCATATCATATGCAGATTAATTGAACTAAATTTGAAATATAACCTGGCAATGTTCCTCTGATAAAGCTTGATTAGAACGGATGATTTGATGGAGATCAGTGTCCATAAGTTCATATGCAATATAAACATCATTAAATGCCTCTCTTTGTGGCGGTGGAATTATATCTCTGATAGCGACCACCTGTGGCAGAAGAGATTTGCATTTAATTCGATTACCCATAAACTTAATCCAACCCTCCTTAAATTCTCTAGGATCTCTCCTCGATGTCCGATAATATGATTATATGGACGATAGTGCTCCAGTCAGTGCCAAATCTCAATAAGAATCAAATTACATTAACAAAAGATTGTGTGAAGTTGATAGTGCCAAATTGTCGTGCTATGAGCACTATAATTCAAATCCAATTTTTGCTCTATGTGCATCATATTTGTAAGAACTACAGTATGCATTCCGGATATGCTGGTCTATCATCAAATTTTCAATCTTCCTTTTCCTTCTCTTTTTTATTTGGCATCATGTCATTAGTCATGAATGTTTGCATAATTAAGGGCTAAACATCATCAATGCATGTAGCATGACGAAATTATTTTTAACTCCATCTCAAATGGACATCCCCGACTGGAATCAGTACCAAAGCTTTCATCCAAATTTAAGAATCACATATTCGTAAATAACCTCAAATGGACAAATCCTATTAGACCAGTTCATCTCAAATTAATCAGCCTTCAATTTCAGGCTCCTTACTTAACCAAAACTAACCAGGTATTCATGTATTTATCTTTCTATAACCAAAAAAAGGTGATATCAAAGAAATTAAAGGCCACCTACCTCATTTCACATAGTGACAACTTATTGAGCTACATCTAAAGTGGCATAGCACAAAACTAATAAAATTTTATTCCACTTTGAACAAAAGGAGACTTTCTCCTAAAAAGTAGCTGCTCTAGAAAAAGCGATCTTGATAACTTTTTATCTCTAACTAACTCATTGAGTTATAACCAAGTATTAACGCATGAATTCATTACTTCATTTACACACGACATACTTTTTTTAACAGGATTTTTTTCTATTTGGCAGCTACAAGCACCACAAACTTCCCAAAATTTCTAAAAACTGAAAAAACTTCAGCTAGAGCAATCTATTAGTCCAACAAACCGGTTGCCCCAGCTTTTCAAGCTCTAACATAAGGAAAAAACAAGCAACAAAAGATAAATGAATTTCAAAATAAAAAAAGGACAAAATTTTAATGATTACACATATGTACACAAAACATGATAAAAAGAATCAAATGATGCCAAACACGTCTGTTGCTTAGAATCACAATATATTATTGGTCGACCTATTTAATTTCATCAATTTCACGAGATTAACACTACTCCACCAAACAATCTAACTAGTTTAAAACTCAAGCTTCTCTGCATAAATCTCAGAAGAATCCTCTCGCAGTATAATACCCTAAAAATAAGTCAAGACAGGACCCAGAAATTCAAGCAAGGAGAATTTTCAATGTTACTTAAAACACTCATTTACACATTAAAAAACTAAAAAGAAAATACTAACGTTTTCATGATCCATGTGCCGAAGAAGTTTGATCTCACGCAGAGTCCTCTTCGCATCAATTTTATTGTCAAACGCATTTGCTATCTTCTTCAACGCCACATGCTCATTCGTCTCGGCATTCAAAGCAGAGCTATTTTCAGAAAATTAAAAAAAGCAATTAATTAAATCAGAAAAACAATATAAAACAGTAATTGTGTGGAAGTGGAGAGTGAAGGCTGAGGTACCAAACGATGCCGTACGCCCCTTTCCCGATAGGCATGATTGGGGGTTTGTATTTGGCAGTGACCTCGAAGATGTTGCCGAATATATTGTATTGGATGAATCGGCCGCCGTGGCTGAACGTCGATGGTATGTGATCCATCGGCGGCTGCGGCTGCTGCGGCTCTGCTTCCGACATGACGGTGTCCGCCGCCGCCGGAGCCCCACCCTCCATCTCTCTCTCTCTCTCTGTGTGTAAGTAGAAAATTAATTAAAAGGAGAAAAGAGAAAATTAATAAAGACGAGCTGTGCACTACTCTCTCTCTCTGTCCTCTCTCTCTCTAATATATATGTCGAGTTTCTCTCTCTCTCTCTCTCGCGATAAGCAAATATTAGATTCTACTTTGGCATTTTTGCCCAACTCCTTATCACTTTGCTTTCTCTTTTTTTTTTCTCGTTAATTTAAATGTTATAATTTTATTAAGAATTGATAATCTCATGGGCCCATTCCTAGAGTGGTTTATTTTAGGGGTGCGCAATTTGATTCGAACTTAACTAAAATTCAAAATTTGGTTTGAATTTTTGATTCAGATCGAATTACATTTTGGGCAAATTTTGAATTTTTGGATCGAATTGGATATATTAAAAACTGAACAAATCCAAAATTCAAAATATATTTTTAATAATATTTATTATAATATATATATATATATATATATATATATATATATAT
>JAYDZE010536107.1:0-15141 GCA_034509125.1 Monilaria moniliformis
CATCCAACGCATCATAATTCAAAAATAAAACAGATTATTAGTGCATTAGAGCTGACCAAACTTACAATTGGGAACAAAGAGAGGGCCAATTGAACGGAATTCAACTCGTTGTAGCTCTAGCTCTTCTTTCACTTCAACTCTACTCCTTTTTATTCGTCTGCAAACTGCCAAACTCCTTGAATCACAGCTCAAATTCACTGTTTAGATGGAAAATTGGTAAAATTTGGAGCAATTGATCGCAAATAATTGAATCGATGCAAAGAGGCAACAAACAATATGGGGTCGTGCGGCCGTGCCCGTGAAATGAATTCTCGAGAAATTTCAGAATGGGAAAAAAAAATTCAAATATCTCGACAACAGTCAATGACTCAACAATCCCTCCCCAGTCCCCCCACGACTCACTCCCAGCCCAGCTTCTCTCATTCTCAATCAAAACTCAAAAGATTCACAACAGCTATTTCGATGAAATTTAGTACATACAGCATGCTGACCTGAAGGCTGGGGCGGAGCAACGCTCTTGTCGAGCGCGTCGCCTTCTGGGAGTGCGGTCGAGTGATTTCAGCTTCAGCGAGCGGCAGGCGGTGGGGGGTGCGGTCGAGCGCATCGTGGGTGGGGACGATGCGAGGCAGCGAGGGAACTGAGAGAGGCGTCCCGTGATGACGTGATGCGAGGCAGTGAGGGAATCAGAGAAAATGAGAGAGGCGCGCGAGAGGGCAGAGTCGGCAGACGAAAGAAGGAGGGAGGCGCGGCCGCGCGAGAGCCGAGGGTAGACGAAAGAGGGAAAAATTGGATTTGGGTGGGAAGGAAACCCTCGTTCACACTCCACAGACTGAAAATTGAATGGAACAGTTAAATAACTAAAATTAAAGACAAAGTTAATTAATTAATTAATTAGGAAATCTGGTATCGCGGGTACCCGATACCCGATCAGGTATTACCTGATACCCGAAATATCGACAAACTTAATACCTGATCCCGAACCCGCATCTGACAATCACGGGTATCGGATACCTGATACCCGACGGGTATCGGGTCGGGTCGGGTATTACCCGATACCCGGTATCCGAATTTACAGGCCTAGCCCCAACACTACCCCAACTGCATAATCCGAAGCATCACACATCAACTCAAACGGCATTGTCCAATCCGGTGTAATGATTATAGAAGCTTCCACCAATTTCTTCTTTAGCTCGTCAAAAGCTATTCGACATGCTTCCGTGAACTCAAAATGGGCATATTTCTCCAATAAATTGCCCAAAGGCTTGGCCACCTTAGAGAAGTCTTTGATGAAACGAAGGTAGAAGCCCGTATGTCTCAAGAAACTCCGGATGCCTTTGACATTGGTAGGAGGTGGAAGCTTTGATATAACTTCAATTTTGGCTTTGTCGACATCCAACCCTTTTTCTGAAACTTTGTGTCCCAACACAATGCCTTATTGAACCATAAATTGGCACTTCTCCCAGTTCAATTCCAAATTGGACTTCTCACATCTTTGTAGAACACGTTCCAAATTCTTCAAACATTGATCAAATGAAGATCCAACTGAGAAATCATCCATGAATATTTCCATTATGTCTTCATTCATGTCACTGAAGATAGCCATCATGCATCTTTGAAAAGTGGCTGGGGCATTGCAAAGGCCAAAGGGCATTCTTCTGAAAGCATAAGTACCAATGAGACAAGTGAATATAGTTTTGTCCTGATCCTCCGGGGCAATTGCTATTTGGTTGTATCTTGAGTATCCATCCAAAAAGCAATAGTGAGAGTACCCTGCAATTCAATCCAACAATTGATCTAGGAAAGGTAATGGGAAGTGATCTTTCCTAGTGGCCTTGTTCAATTTTCTGTAGTCCATGCAAATCGCCACGAATTGACTAATCTTGTGGCCAAAACTTCATTGTTCTCGTTTATGGTAACTGTCACTCCACCCTTCTTGTGCACACATTGAACTGGACTTACCCATTCACTATCAGAAATGGGATATAGCATGCCAAAATCATGAAGTTTTACCACTACTTTCTCAACAACTTCCTGCATTATGGGGTTGAGCCTCCTTTGTCTTTCTCTTACCGGTTTGGCTCCATCTTCCATCAAAATTTTATTCATACAAATGGCTGGGCTAATTCCCTTAATATCAGCAATACTCCACCTGATAGCCCTTTTATGCTTCTTCAACATGGTCAACAACATAATTTCTTCATCAGCGCCCAACTTTGCTGACACCACAATAGGTAGAGTTTCCTCATCTCCTAAGAATGCATATTTCAAATAAGTAGGAAGAGGCTTTAATTCAATCTTGGGAGGCATTTTATCGCTATTTACTTGATTGAGATCACTTCCAAGCTGCTCCTCCACATAACTTAGTTTCACCATTGTCTCAAAAGCACGTCTCGGATCCTCGTTGTCATAGACACTCCCTTCTTTTTTCAAACTGCAGCAAGATTTCTCAAAAATACATTTGTCTAAGACATCTATAGAGAAGCATGACTTAGACTCCATGGGATGCCTCATAGCTTTTTCCACATTAATGACGACTTCTTGGCCATTAATTCTGAAGGTGACTGAGTTGTCCTTCACTCCAATGAGCACGTCTCCAGTGGCTAGGAATGGCTTTCCAAATAGTATGGGTACTTCTTTGTCCTCTTCCATATCCAGCAAGATGAAATCCACAGGGATGATAAACTTGTCCACTTTTAGTAGGACATCATCTACAATTCCCGTTGGTTTGACAATGGAATGATCAGCCAATTATAGGGAGATATAAATAGGCTCCATCCTATCCTCTTGACCAATAGACCTAGTAGTCTTTAGAGCCATCAACGAAATTCATGATCCTTGATCCAATAGACATTTGGTGAACACCGTGTTACCAATCTCACAAGGAATGATGCAGCCTCCTAGGTCTCGCCTCTTGGTAGGCATTTTTTCCATAATAAGGTGGGAACAATTCATGCTCAATGCTACTACACCTTCTATTTGGATTTTCTCCTTATTGGCCATCATATCTTTGAAGAATTTTGAGAATCTAGGCAAATTCACAAACAAGTCTACTAGAAAAATATCCACATTTACCTTCTTTATCACGTTCATCATCCACTCGAAACTTCTTTCTTGATGAGCTTACTTCTTCCATTTCACGAGGAAAGGTGGTGGAGGTATGTGATCCGGGAAATTGAACATGCTCTTCGGATCTCTAGACGGACTCAATGGAGCTTTTGTTCTCGGGGCTTCAGATTCAAGTATATTCTTCCCTTTTTGTTCAGCTGTTAACTTCTTTTGCGACTTTGATTCTTCGCCCACCACACCACCTGCAGGAGATATTGCAGGTTCTGAAATACAGTGTGGTGTACCTGTACTGCCGCATGCAGTTTTTTCTTGATCATGTTGTGCACCCTGCACAAATGCGGTATTCCCCTTACTCCCCTCGTCCACCCCTGCATGGGAGGTTTGTAAGCCTAACATCTCATCCGCCCCTGCGTTCAAGATGTTGGGATTACCTTGATCGTCCATTGTTGGCGAAGAACCCATGTCTTTTCCACTTCTCAACTTCACAGCCTTGCACTGTTCATTCCCCTTTGGATTGGGCACTGTGTCACTAGGGAGAGTTCTTGGAGCTCGAGTATGAGATGCTTGAGCCAGTTGCCCAATTTGAATCTCCAAGTTCCGCATAGATGCTTCCATTTCACCAAATCTCTTTGTTATTTTTTCTCTAAAGTGCTCATTCTCCTTCTGGCTTTTCATCATGAATGAGAATATTTGGCCCAGTTGATCATCCAATGAAGGCTTTCTTGTTTCAAATCCTGGGAGTTGTTTTATTTCGCCATTGATTATTAGGATTACTGCTTGATCCTCCTTGATTCCAACCTTGCTGATGTCTCTAATTGTTCTGATTGTTGAATAGCTGGCCTTGGTTGAATCATTGGCGATTGTTCCCCACATAATTTACTCCTTCCAACTCTTGAGCTTGAATCATCTTACATTGGTCAGTGTGATGACTTCCTTAGCAAACTCCACACTTCACGAGCAGGGCAGTAGGAGGTTGAGGATTTAACTGCAGTGAAGTTATTGCCTTTGCTACTGTCGTTATTTGAGTACTGATGTTAGCAAGTTGTGCCTCCAAAGTGCTCATTCGCTCTGAATCAGCTGTAGCTCCAAAAGTATCAGCCCTTTTCACAACTGTTATCCTCGGGTTGTACCAATTCTTCTAATTTCCTGCCAGCTTCTGAAATAGATCACGAAATTCATCGTGAGTCTTATTATCCAAGTCGCCTCCAATGCTAGCATTTATCAGAGCAATACTCTCGTGTGTCAACCCCTTATAGAACTTGATTAAATCTCTTCCCCTGGCCAGACCGTAGCTTTGTCACTTTCTCAACATCTCTGAGAATCTCTGTCAAGCATCTGCAAATGACTCATCATGCTGCAGCTGGAAGGAAGTGATGGCGTCTCTGAGCTTTTCAATCTTAGCTGGATAATTGTACTCCATCAGAAAGTTTTGCTTCAGCTCTTCAAATGTGGCAATGTTGTATCCTGGGAGTGAGTCATACCATTCCCTGGCTTTGTCTCACAAAGAAAAAGAGCACAAAGCTCTCTTGATCCTGTCGTGAGGAATCCCCTGTGGCCTGTGGTTGCTCGCCAGCTCATAAAAAGCATTGAGATGAGATATGGGATCCTCATCTTCTCTTCCATGGAAGAGGCTGCCGCCATTCACCAGACTGATGTAGTGAGGTGGAATATTGATCAAAAAATCTTCTATCAATGATTTTATATATATATATATATATATATATGTTTCAACTTTCGTCACGTTGTAAATCTATTCTATTATGTGATAAGTTAATCTTGATCATAAAATCATAAGCAATAAAACTATAAAAATTTACGGATTGTATCTTTTTTTAGTGTGCAGTGCCATAGTTGAAAAATTTAGAAGCTAATAATCTTTAACCAAAAATTGTTTATTAGTGAGAAAAATAAATGGTAACATAATAAGGTATTATTCATGAGAGTAAAATTATACTATAATGCCAAAATATGTCATAATTAGATATACATGACTTGTCCTCTGTTAAAATCAACCCCAAAATGAATAACAACATTAATAGTTATGGATCCTATTATTTTGTATATACTATTAACTAGTGTGACAAATAAATTTTTGGAAATGGCGCTTAAGGGTATTAGAATATTATTTAGTAATATGTTTGTAGAGTTTTTGGAAATTAGAAACAATGCTATTTTTAAATGGATTAAAACTCTAAGTGGATAATATAATGAAAGGAGTCAAAATTGATTACGTAAGTGGATTCAGTCTTTTGCTCTTCTTATTTTCTTTATTCTATTTATGTTAGTGTTATTTTTTGCATTTACATATATTTTGTTTATCCTTAAATGAGATGACAATTACACGCACCTTTATAAATATTTTCTTAACATTAAAAAAAAAGAAAAAAAATGAAAACTAGAAGGACAATAATTGCAGTCAACAGGGGATGACCTCCACTTATTACATTATTTTACGGACAGATGTTAGAACTGTAACCATGGAAGTGTTAATTAATAAAATTTATTGAAGTGATACACAAAAAATGCCTTCATAGTATCATGACACAAACGCTTTTATAATGCTCAATAAGTAATTTCATCACTTTTTGGCTTTAAAAACTCATTAATACACAGCGGGTCAATTTTATTTTGTTAAACCATTTCGGAAGTTATGTAACCTGTGCTCCATATCAAATGGAACCAAAGGAAGTTCAATAGTAAATTTCTCTCTGGACAATTTGATCTTTCATGTTTAATCTCAAAATTTTAATTTTTAGGGACATAACCTAACTATCATTCACGCTGACATGTAAGATATGAAAACAAGAAATAATATGTCTTGATTTGCGGACACAGCAAGTTGAGATGGGATCTATCTATCCCATAATTTTTTTGTCTCATCATTAATTTTTGTTTTCTATAAATATTTATTATAAAAATAAAAAAAATTATTATCATATATTCAACCCTATTAATATTTATAACTAAAAGTTCAAATTAAAAATATTATATATCATAATTATGACTTAGTAAATCTAATGATCAATTATTAATTAAAAACTGTAAAATAAATATAAAAATAATTTATAAACCCCAAATCCTAATTGAATCAAGGAATTCTAATTAATAATATTAAAATTATACTAAAATATAATAAATTAAAATTGACAAAAATAGAAAAAAATATCAAAGTAAGACATAAAATTAGACATAAAAAATGGAAAGAAAAGTGAAATATTAAATCTCAGGTCGTCGTCGTCATCTGGTAGAAACAGTCTATCTCAAACTATTAATTCTTTCATTTCGATGATTAACTAATTATTATCTGTCAAGTTATAAATGGAAAAAAATAATGATATTTAGCGAACCAACTATCTATTTAGTGAAAGACCAGGAAAGTAGATCATCAAAGCTTCATATTCAACTTTTCTTTGTGAATATTTTTCGTGTAAATAATAAATAAAAAATCTATCATGACTTTATATTTTTGTTTGATGGTCCCTTACTAAAGTGTCTTATTTGTTGCTATTTATTTTTTGATCTATTTATACTCAATTGGATATAATCTATACCTTAATTGTGTTTTTGGTGTAGGAAATTAGAGGATTTTAGAGCAAGGACATGGGGGCAAAAGAAGAGTGAAAGTGGAGGCTAAATTCACAAGAAAAGAGACGAGGACCGAAGTGCAAAGACCGAAAGACGCATAATCAAGTTGCCAAATTTGGAAGTGTTGACCAACACTATCTGCCAAAATCTGTACCTTGCTACATTCATTCCTAATGCCAAGGGCTGAAGAGAGCGAAATTTGGTGAGTTTGGGAAAGAGTGAAGTTGGAAGACCTAGCTCAAAACTCCATATAAGATGAGAACAACTTATCATTCAACACACACACTCACACACACACACACTCATGAACACTCACTCTAGGCACTTTACTACACATAACACCAACCGCATTTACGGCACCCACTCATAGCACTGATTATTGGGGAGAAAACACTTGATAACAATTGGAAGAAACCTCTTAGATGTTGGGCAAAACATTGAAGAATCCCCGACTGCCAAGGATCTCATAGAATGATATCTAAATTTAATTTTACAGATCTTATCAAATCCACTAGAACATATCAAGATAGGCAGCATAAAGTAAACTAGATCTGCAGCATGCTCCTACAGATCAGATGGTTACTTTTTTGCATGATCTTCTTGTTGATTAGTGTAGCACATGGCTTGCAACTCTCACCACACCTCCACAACTATTCAACCTTCAATCTTCTAACCTATTCCCTCCTATAGTTTGAATATTATGTGGGCTTTATTCTATCTAGCTTAATAACCAGGTTGGGAACAAAATTCTCTCAAGTGTATGTATACACAGGGGGACGATTTTCTTGCTTACATACATGTGAGAATTTCATCCACCAACCCTTAAATTAAGTCCATTAATATTAATTAATTCTACTATATAATGAATATTAATTAATTTTACTATAGTATTAATATTGCACTGCTCATCCTAATCCACATTATTTACACAGCATCAAAGTACGTATCTCACTATAATCCATTTCGATGTTATACCACATTAGTATTATCAATTTGTTGGGGTTTTAATTATTCCGTTGAAGGAATCCCCTATCCGGGATCTACTAAGATAATATAAGAAAATTCTTTAGTCAATTTAATTAATCCTTCTTTACTAGAACGCAAATAAAACATGCAATAGGTTGAACAAAAACCTAAAACATATTTTCTAATTGGTTGTTGAATGCTTATGTTTTAGATCTCCAAAGATCTGACGATGGCTTGCTCCTTCTCCACATGTAGAAATCGATTCTCAACCTCGGAACTTCTAATTTGTTCCCTACTCTAGATTTGAATATTGTGGTGGACAATTCTATCATATCTATAGGACTTGAAAGAAAATGAGAAACCAAAGTGAAACTAGGAGTAAACCCTAGTAACTTTTCAAAAATTGTGAAATATGTGTGCTAGTGATTTTCGAAAATCACAAGTAGGTTTTAGGTTATGTTATGTTCTCTCCTTTCTTTCTCCTATATATAGAGTCTTGATGAGCCAGATGAGGGATCCAAGGAAATTTGGACTGAGCCTTTATATTGGGCTCTTACTAATTAAATTGAGCCTCAATTTAATATAAGCCCAACAAAATATATTTTGTACAACTATAGAAATTAATATTGTTTTACACGTCCATATCCAAATAATAGAAAATCTGGGCTTCCTTTCTAATTAATTTATTTCATGTGTTTAAAATTCTAATATCTATTAATTAATTTAAATTTGCTGTTGGTTTTAATTAATTAATATCTTTTACCAAGAGTGCTCTAGTTCGAAATTCTTTATTTATTATACTTTGGAATAAATTCTAAGTCGGTCGGGCTTCAGTATAATAAAATCTTTTATTGAACTACTCTTGGGGATATTATCAACCTAAACTCTCCCGCGACACGATTCAGTGCAATAACAATCCTATTACCTCATAGTCATTAATTACCACTGCCCAAGATGTCAGGATTCTTAGGCTACTAAAAGCCTACACTATTTGATAAATCAAAGCAGTGCATAATCAATAACGTATGTTCAATGTTATATACAAAGATTAAGAAATAAATATCACTGAGACCTCATGTTTCAGTAATTAGCAAGAAAGACTTATCTCATGTGCATCCTTTCAGTGCTATACCATACCAGTGTCTTTTGTTTACCATGGTTAGTAAACGTTTGCACTGACACTGCAACCTTTCACGATAGATTGTCTAAGCCTATCTAGGTTTTGAAACCTAGTTTTTCTATTGCAAGAGACCAACTGAGGTACCTTCAGTGATAATCTGATCACCAGTCAGTTTATAATAAAAAGACTTAAACACATTTGCTTAATCATAATAGATTATAAGATAAACAATATGAAAAGCAAATTACTGTGACAAAATAAAAATCTTGTCATAAGTTGGGGAAATAAGGTTTTACAAATACGAAGCAGCTCAAAACTTACTTTTTAGTATATACCTTAACAATCTCCACTTATACTAAAAAACAAGCTTTCGAGTATACACACACTGCCTATTCTCCCACTTATACTAAAAGCATGTCTAGGTGATTGATACACCTGACTCCCATCACTTCCACATGACGATTAAACGTCATGCCAGGTAGGCTCTTAGTGAAAGGATATGTCAGGTTGTCATTTGATACAATCTTGGTCACCTCAATGTCTCATCTACGCACTATATCCCGAATAATATGATACTTCATCTCTAAGTGTGTAATGGCCTTGTGAGCCCGTGCTTCCTTTGAGTTTGCCACTACTCCTGAGTTATCACAACAAATTGTGATACTTTTTGGCATACTCGAAATCACGTTGAGTTCTGTAAGGAAGCTTCTGAGCCACACGGCTTCTTTTGCAGCTTCTGAAGCAGCCACATATTCAGCTTTCATGGTGGAGTCTGCGATACACTTCTGTTTCACACTCCTCCTGATCAGTTTGAAAATCTGAATCGGTTAACCCAAAGGACACAATTCGAATGCCTGATAAACTAGCATATACTCTTTAGTCCTCTTCAGGTACTTGAGTATATTGTTTACCGCAGTCCAGTGTCCTCGGCCAGGGTTGGACTGAAATCTTTCCACCATGCCAACGGCAAAGAAAATATCAGGTCCGTGTAAAGCATAGCATACATAAGACTTCCAACTACTGAAGCATATGGAATCTGTCTCATCTCCTCTATCTCACTTTATGTCTTTGAACACGTGTCTTGAGATAAGATAATTCCATACCAAAAACTTAAGAATCCTTTCTTGGAATTATGCATGCTAAAACGCTTAAGCACATATTAATATAGGATTCCAGAGACAAGCATAACATTTTTTTCTATCGATCTCGGATAACCTTGATCCCAAGAATGTTTCCAGCTTCTCCCATGTCCTTCATTTCAAATTGTGTAGACAACCACTCTCTAACCTTTGATAACATTGTTTTGTTGTTTCGAGTCAAAAGAATGTCATCTACATAAAGTATCAAGAAAATAACGTTTGCACCTTCAACTTTCTTGTACACACAACTTTCATCAGGGCATTGTTCAAATCCGTAGGACTTGACTGTCTGATTGAAACAGACATTCCATGATCTGGATGCTAGCTTAAGACCATAAATGGACCTCTTGAGCTTCCAGAACATGTGTTTTTTGCACTTAACTACATAGCCATAAGGTTGTTGCATGTAGATGGTCTTCTCAAGACTTCCATTAAGGAAAGCTGTCTTGACGTCCATCTGCCAAACCTCACAATCCATGTAGGCTGCAATAGACAATAGGATTCAGATCGACTTAAGCATAGCTACAGGCGAGAATGTCTCATCATAATCGATACATTCCCTCTAGGTATAACCCTTTGCCACTAGCCGTGTCTTAATGACTTTCACCTTCCCGTCAGGTCCATGTTTACGCTTGTATACCCATTTACTCCCAATGGCCTTGCAGCCTTTAGGTGGGATACAAAGGTTGTAAACATCCTTGTCTACCATTAATTATAGTTCGGATTCTATCACTTTTTTCTAAAAGCAACTATTTGGGTCCTCTACTGCTTCTTTGTAGTTCCAGTGATCAGATTCATCCAGGACAAAGACTGAGTCTACTCTCCTATGCCTATGAATTTATCGGGTTCTCTAGTAACTCTCACACTACGACGAGGTACTACAATCTGAGGTACAGAAGTTGATGTTGTAGGTGTGTTTGTGTTTTCTTGAATAGTGGTTTGTGTGATTTCTCTTAGTTCCTCAAGAACAATGACACTACTGGATTTATGATCTTTACATAGTCTTTTTCTAAGAATCTAACATTCATGCTAATGAACACCTTCTTGTCATGAAGACTATAGAATTCATATCCTTTCGTTCCTCTAGGATATCCTACAAATAAACATACCTCAGTACGTGACTTTAATTTACTTGGATCTTTCTCCAACACATGTGTTGGACAACCCCACACTCTGAGATGTGCTAGACTTGACTTGCGTCCAGTCCACAACTCATGTGGTGTTGTTGATACTGATTTTGATGGTAAGTTATTTAGCGTGTAGGCGATTCCAGCACATATCCCCAAAACGAAATGGGTAACTGAGCATAACTCATCGTTAATCGAACCATCTCTAGGAGTGTTCGATTTCTCCTTTTAGCCACACCGTTCTGCTGAGGTGTGCCAGGCGAGGTCAATTGGGATTAGATTCCCACTTTTGACAAGTAGTCCAAAAACTCATTGCTAAGATACTCGTCTCCACCGTCAGACCATAGACACTTGATTATTTTACTATGAAGCATCTCTACAAGTGCCCTGAATTCCTTGAGTTTTTCAAAGGTTTTTGACTTGTAGCACATCAAATAAACAAATCCTTGTCTCGAATGATCATCAATAACAGTGATGAAATATTGAAAACCTCATCTAGCTTGAGTTGACATAGGACCACATACATCAGAATGAATAAGCTTTAGTACTTCCTTGGCCTTGCACCCTTTATCCTTAAAGGGTCTCTTGGTCATCTTACCTTCCAAACAGGATTCACAGGTTGTAAAAGATTCTAAAATTAGATCCTTAAGTGAACCTTGATCCACCAACCTTTGGATCCTCATAGAATTGGCATGTCCAAGTCTTAAATGCCATAAGTACGTTTGATTCATTACAATAGAATGAGACTTCCTCTTTCTTGAGAAAGTTGTCATTTTATTTATTTGTGAGAGTTGGGTATTTACTATGGTAAATAAATTGTTTTGCACTGTACCACGATAGATAAACGAACCTCATTTCTCAATAATGCAAGCATCATTAAATAAAATTGAATATTCATAAAAAAAACTAGTTTAAAACATAAAAATTAAATTCCTTCTAAACGAAGGTACTAGCAAAACATTGTTTAATACCAACATTATATCACTAGAAAAACGTAAATGAACAACTCCCACTGCAATGGCCACTGCTTTCATAGCATCTCCTAGCTGAATATAAATCTCACCCTCATGTAGTCTCCTTATCACCTGCATCAGATGATTTTTCCTTCATTGTCTTATTCATTATATTCTAGATTGTCGTTGATTTGGCAGCCTGGTTTTACATCCCGAACAGGCTCCCAAGTTTTAGCTTTGTGGCAGCGGTGGTCTACATAGCTTCATACTGATGTTGAAGTACATTTGACATAGAAGCCAAAGTATAGCAATTCGTCATCTCATTAATTTTGCGCCACTTGTTAAATGCTTCCTTAACCGCATTCGTTAAATTATTGGCAGGTAATGGTGGATAAGGTGTTTCCAAAACAAACTTAATGTCAGTGACTATTATTATAATATCCAGATTGCGTTTTCAGTCTACATAATTTTGTCTCTCGAGTTTGTTTTGTTATAGGATTGATGTGAGAGTATTGAACGATATTGTAATATAGACTGAGATGGAAATAAACTAGAGTCACATTCATGTTCGATACATAAATTGCAAAAGCTAATGAAAACAACTTCATGCATCGCACAACAGTTAAACAAATTTAAAGCAAGTCACTAAGGTAATCATAATCCAAATATGTTTAATGAAATTTTGTAGTCATATAACTTGATAGATAGACCAGAGACCACTAAAGTCGCATGGCTACCTAATTATATCTAAGCTTATACCACAATTTTACACTTAAGAATTTTATTTCTGTTTTGATACGCCTTATAGGCAAGGTCGTACACCACTAATAAAATTCTAAGTTTATCGATTAAGAAAGTCTACTCATATGAACTTATAAATCCTTGGAAATTGAACACCCACTAGGGTGGGTCAGTAAATACTTAGAATTTTCTTCATAAATAGACTCAATTGTGAAGTCCATACACAACACTAATTTATTTTCAGAAAAATAAAACTTATTTGTGATTATCCTTTAGTTATTTTTAAAAAAAAAGGTTTTAGCATAATTATGACATAAATCAGAAAATGTTGATAATCTACTTCATCACAGGATAAGACGTTCATCAAAAAATGGGAAATAAATAAATTACAACCCTTTTACATTTGATGAAACTATCCAAATCGAATAATTATATAATAAAATCTAGAGAATTTGATTAAATTTAAAAAATTAGATTTAACAAACCTTAATACCTAGATCAAAAACAAATCTTATCTTAGAGATAAGATACTATTATATCTTTCAAAACTTATTTAAAGATATGATATGATTATGGAAAGATTCTCTAAATCTATGCATATCGTTTATAATGATTTGATTAGGATAAAAATTTGACATAACAAATTCTCACCCTAATCTAACCTAAAAACCGTAGCATGCCACCACACGCTGCTTGCCATGTACTCCCACTGCTTGGTTGAAGTTGGGCACAGCACACCGGAAGGGATCGGACAGGCCGTGGCATAGTACCACCCAGCCGCCTATCCCATGGACACGGGCACAATGCACGCCCATCGACCACCTTGGTCGCCCAATCGCACGTACACCTTGTCTGCGGGGGTGCGACGTCGCCTGGCCAGGTGCTAAGGATTGCAGAGGCAGCCTCCCCCCGCATGCCAGCCTAACACCCGCCTACTCGCCCTCCTGCCTGCCGAGAAACTTTGGCCAGTAGCGCCAAATGGCGCGCGCGCTTTGCACGATCGCGCGCCCGCATATTCTGGCCGCTCGCTCGGTGTCCGACATCTACACGCAATGTGCGTCAGACACCTTGCGTGCGAGTGCGACCGATCAGACATTGTTGAGTGCTACCGATAAACCTGGCCAGCCTCGCGCCCATCTTGCCGACGCTTTGCGTCGGCTGTCGACTCGACACCGCCAAGGGCTGTCGCCGCTGTCGCGCGGGATCTGTCGTGGGCAGCTCTTGGCCTTGCCCAGCCTGACTACCATGCGCGTCGTCCGTCGTGCTAGGCTACCGACGGTAGCCAGCCTTGCTTGCCGGGGGACAAAGCCTCGGCCATGACCAGTCCCCGCGCCTTCCGAGCGCTCGGCAGGTTTTGCACCTAGCTTCCGAGGGCTGCCGGCCATGCCAGCCGAGGGACAAACCCTCGGCCATGCCCAGCGCCTCAGCTCGCTGCGCCTGGTCCATCCTGCTCGCCTGCTCGCCGCTCGCCTAGGCTCCCGACGCTGCACGCGGTGCACCACTGCATCTATGTGTGCGGTACCAGCAGCCTCTGGCCGACGAGGTGCGTATACCGTTGACGAGTAGTGACACCCCTTACTCGATTACTAAATAATCAAATAAGTGACGTAACGATGCGATAGGTTTCACCTGATTTTCAACTAAACAAAAATTCAAAAATATTTTCACCTCATCAAGTCACAGTCAGTCACAACAAAAGCGTAAATATACACATATAATATTCGGCACGGCAGATTCACAAGATTACGTCAAAATAATTCAAAAGTCTCTCCTGACATGCCACTAACTTATGTAAAATATTTACTCTAAAAGAATCAGTGACTTGACAGGATCACAGCTGCTGAAACGACGAGGAAATTAACCTGCAAAATATAATCCTGAAAGGGGGGGGGGGTGAGCTCACTACCTCTGTAGTATAATCAACGGTAGAACTAAATATCCAAAATTAAATAAATGCTATGCAATTTATGTTTGACCTAAAGAGTTCTAATATCTTACTAGTCAGAAGTACGAAATCTTATGTCACAACATAATAACAGTTATATCAGCAATCAAACCAAATCAAAATATCACATATTGTATAGATTATCATATACTGTACAAATATTTACTTCAGCATTTAGTCACAATCAGGGCATCTCAATTTTTATTAGATCATAAGTCAAACGAGCCAGCAATAACATATGATTTCATGATTTCAGAATATATTCATCTCGTCGTAGAAAATTCACAGTAACATATTTATCAAAACACAAATAATCACGTATAGCCCCAAAATATGTTGAGTGACAAACACGGGTACACGGACCAAATCAATCGCAGATGCAGTCGTAGTTCTTGCCCTTGTAAGGACACCATCCAGAACAACTTAAAAAGGCGTAACAGAACACCCAATGAGGGCGTAGCAGAACACCCAATGAGGGCGTGACAGAACACCCAATGAG
>JAYDZE010536118.1:0-15141 GCA_034509125.1 Monilaria moniliformis
CCAAAAAAAAAAAAAAAAAAAAAAAAAAAAAAAAAAAAAACATTTCCATCACCTATTTTTACATTATTTATGAATTTCACAATTATTTTTTTCTTAAATTTTTAACACTCACAACATAAGGCATTGTTTTTGCCCTAAAATTACATAATTACAAATTATAACTAGTTTAAATAAGATCCAATTTTTGCTTTAAACTTTGAGAAGAAGACAATATCCTCCAATTGTTCCTTGGTTATTTAAGATGTGTGTTATATGTTGGTTTCGTAGAACAATTTATACAATGCAGTGTTATTCGTTTTTCTACAGTCACCATCATTTGACTGATCTCGTACATTGTTTCATTGCTCGAGGACGATGTCTTCCCCTTGGCCTTGCACATTACCGTCTTTTGTCTAATGAGACGGCACCTAGCATCCTCGCTCAGAACGAAGTCGGACTCCCCGCTTGTGTTAGGGCAAACCACATTTTCTCAAACCACATGCCCTTTAAAAATAAATAAACAACCTAAAAATCCACAAAATATCCATGTTTTTCTTCGGATATAACTTACATAACCACGCCCCTCTTGTTAAAACAGCAAACAAGCTTCCTCGTCGGCATATTCTACGCCGACGACGGCCCAGAAACAGCATCTGATGCCCCCTAAAAAGCCGAGCTGCTCAGAACATGCAGTCCGTTCTCGCCGGCAGCCTCCTGAAGAAGTTGAGGGTCATGGACGGGAGCTTGTACCGGAACCTAGGATGTCTCAAGACGTAGAATCCAGCGAGGAGGGCCACGACTTTGAACGGCGTGGCATAGAGGACGACGGCTACGATCAAGCAGAAGATGACAAACAGGGCCGCCGCTCGAGGGTCCCTCCAGTTTAATAGGTTCTGCACCCTCTCCCCTTGCGTCGCCAAGTCATCGACGATGGTCTGGATCCACCCCGCGGTATCCCGAAGACGGTCGTACCTCATCCGCACGAGGTCCGCGGGGCAGGAGGTCGGGAACGTATCGAACTCCTCATCGAGCTCGTCAGGGTGGACGTTGTCGGCGTAGGAGAGGCGAGTGTCCATGTGAGGAGGGTGCCTCGGCCTCAACCCGTAGTACCACATCCCGATCAAGGACAGAAAGAGGAAGATTGTCGGCAAGATCAGCTCCGGATACATAACGAGGATCAGAAACAAGATGTGGGCGAGCATGGTAGTGAAGGGGTTCTTCCAGTTGCAGATCCGATCGAACCATTTCCTAGGAGCGACCAGCCCACTCAGCACGCCAAGGATCCGGAAGAAGTTAGCTTTGCACCGCCTCAAGCTCCACATGTGAGACCCCTCGTCAAGAATATACTTGACCACCTCCTTTCTGAGAGGCGGCTCAGCCCGACTCAGCCTCATGGAGACAATCTGAGTGGCCTGGTGCCTCAAACTGTCAAGCTGACTGACGGTTAATTGCTGAATATAGTGTGCATTTTATATACATCATGCTTACTATAGACGAGCAAGTGAACCGCAAGGCTAAATGGATTTCTCCCATCTTTTTCACTCCGGATGGGTGCAAGACGAGAAGAGGATACAAATGAGTGTACACACGATCTGTTTCCAGAGTGGAAAGGCGAATTCTGACCTTCCCGATTCTTGAATCCCTTCCGGCTTTATCACCTCCCTCAAAATGACAATTATCGAACAAACAAATGGTTACCACAGTGCAAGGATCGTAGACCTCCCAAGTGTACTGCTCGTTCCACTTAGGAGAAAAACAGTCGATGATTGTCCTAGTCCTAACCCACTTCTGTCCGTATTTGGCAACACAATAAGCATCAGTTGTTGCCCGCCCATCCTTTGTTTTCATCGGAGAAAGCCCCTGCGCGTTCAAAATCCCCAACTCGAGAACACCAATGCTTGACTTCTGTAGCAATTTAGCCATCGGCCTAAGAGCACTGCTATAGTGACAGGACTGGTCCAAGACGTGATAACCGCCTTCTAGACAAACTCTCATATGAATCTTGCTGACAAACTTCATGTCCTTTTTCTTTTCGCCTTCGACCATAATATGTTTCTCCAGATCAAACCACCTCATATTCACAGGCTTGTTGTCCAACCTCATGTCCACGTACTGCAACTCGATGCAACATCTTCCCAGAAACTCATTTTTGTTGGGCGCAACACGCTCTTCCACGATCAAAATAAGTGGCTCCTCGAACGGCTTCACAGCCACGAACATCAAATCCTCTTCCCACTTTGGATTGATGCTTTTGCTCGTCGAAAATCGTGTTCTCAGCACTTGGTTTCCCAAAACGGCCTTCACATAAACCTCGGGAAACCGGCTATTGTCGCTTGGCTGCAAGTGCTGGGCTTCAATCACGTTTACTCTCAGGTACCAAAGCTTAGGCGAGAGATAGACCTTCGACCTGATACTTGCAAGACCTTCAGCACCACTGACCGTCGCAGCATCCAAATGCCATGCCTCCGGGAATGTCTCGTTAGCTTGTGTGCCCATCCAGACAGCAAGCTTGAGCTCGCCCTTCGCCTTCTCTCTCTTCCTGTCCTCCAACCCATACCATTGCGGGGCTAGGGGACTGTCGGGAGGAACCCTTTTCGGGATCTCATTCAGATAGAATATAACCCGGCCTATAAAGTCATCCTTCACAACATCGTTATCTTTCACCAAACACCTGATTCCACTCGGGGTTTGACTTTTTCTCGAAATGACGGGTTGTGCCCTTGTAGTTTCCGAACCTAATCTCAACATATGGGTCACAACTACCAGTAACATCCTTTGCAGGTAAATCTTTTGCCTCTACAACACGTACGTAGAGGTACTGCATTTGCTCAACGAGGTCATAGGTGCTCGTCAGCTTATCTCCACTCACCTTCCCCCCACCAAGATGGGGGTTGGTTTCCTTCAACGATAAATTTTCTTGCGGTTGCCTCTGCATTTTCTCGACCTCCTTTACCTGTATTAGTACAAAATCTGGAATCAGGTTACGAATACTACATTAAAACGATATTGGAAAAACAGACCGATCATAGCAGAAAATACTAATAAGTCCTTCATACAACAGATTGAGCTAAGTCTAAAACGAACATGATCTACAAACAGAAAGAGAGCAAACTGAAATTATAGAACTCCAAATTCGCTTCTAGTTTAGAATTGAAACCTGATATAGAAAAATCGTGAAAGTCCAAAAACTCGAAGTAATGCTTCAAACCTGTGGGACGAAAGCAAGAAAAAAACAGGGATTAGAAACAACACAAAGAAGCTGATCGAACACATAGAAGCTGATTAGCAATAACACAAGCACACAGCTTATTTCCACCCAAAAATATAAAACTTGAAAGGTAAAACATACACAGACACGCACTCTCTCTTCCCCCTCCTCAGATACGTGAGTAGAACATATGAAGAACAAATGTGTTATGCTCAAAAATCATTCCAAACAACAACATATTATCTATTCGTAAAATTTTAATCTTTGCAGTCAACAACAAAACTTTTTAACACAGATCATCAAAAACAAAAACCCATCAAGACAAAGAAAGAAACAAAAAAACCCAAAAATGCAGCCAACCACCTAAGCAAATCAACATCCAAAACTCATATTTTCGTCTGAGATCATCAATGGGGTTTGTGTTTTCACAGTCAAATAACTAAAGGTGTCTAAATAAAGATGAGAAGAGAGAGAGGGAGGCACGTAAATACGTGCCAACTCGTTTAGTTCATGTAATAAATTTATCGTTGGATTTTAAATGTGACTGAAAGTAGGAAATTGTAAAATATATGGAATATATTTTGTATCCTCAAGTTCAAACCAAAAAAAAAAATGAAATATTTTGTATATAGTTATTTACTATTATAACTTATCGACGATTATGTGTTTATATTATGGCATAGGTTTACTTTATTTCATTGTGAGTTATAATTATTAAGTCATAATTATTGTTATTATTTCTTTTTAACCGGTTTCAAAATTTTTGGCGCACTTTTATTAATGCGTATTAAATTTTCCCTTCTCTCTCTATATATATATTATTTCTTGATGTTCTACAAAATTTACAAATTTTATTTTATAATTTCAAGCTCAATTTGGATGGGACAATCTTAAGAACCAAAAACCTGAAAATTTAAATAATATTTTTGAAGAAAGGATCAATAGTTTATTAAGTGATACTACTTATTGGTATTCGAGACACCACAATGTACTAAAAATAGAAAACTATAAGCAATCTTCTTGTAAGAAATAGAAAAGAAATATCAAATGATTTCGTTACTTTTGCATTTAAGCTTATAAATAGTGTTATTAAAAAAATATGGGCGACTGTGCCAAAATACATGACTTCCACTCAATTGTGATTTTGTACGTGAAATAAAAGTTATTCTTCTAAATACTTGAACTTTCTATTATTTTCAATTTTTTCACACAGTTGTCAATTTTCGGTAAATTAACATCATCGTGGCTAGTTATATGAAGTAGCAAGTTCATGCCATCAAAGTGTTGTAGATATTCGACTATATCACTTAGTATATAAATCGTTTAAGCAATGTAAACGTTTTATGTGTCTATCTTAATTTATAGTAGAATTTGTAGTTAATGTACAAGACTAAATTTTGGTAAAAGTTAGTGTATTTAAATGCAAGCATCCCTGAAAATATTACTTGTGTCGTGATTTTTAATTTATTAGACGATCATTTATATGACATTGTTTCGCCTTGTTGGTTTTGGAAAATAAGCCGCAGCAAAATCTTTCTCAATTTCTTTTTTTTCACCAATCAATAAGATTATATTCCATGTTTTATTATAAAGCACAGAAACTTGTGTAATTTTTTTTACTATAAGTTCGGATAAAAGTAATAGCTAATTAATTATTTTACTAAAGTGACAATTATTCTGAATAAAAATAACAGTTTATGTAAGCTTGCATGTTGAAGTAGAGCACACACAAATATCTCGTAATAATACAATAGAACATGGTATGAAAAAATTAAACCATTGGCTGATTGTCACAAAATAAACTAAAACTTAATAGAATTGTTAGATGGATCAAGATTTATCAGAAAATATATATTTCAGGATATAAATTGACACTTGATAATATACTTATAATTTTGCTTGTGATGTTGGCAATGGTTAAGTCTAGGTATAAGTGTGTCTCATCGGTCATGACATCTCGTGACACAATTTAAGGTCAACCTTAACTCAACTCCAAAAAATCTAGCCACAATTCATTTTTCAGCTGCCACGTCAGCATTTAACTTTTTAGCCACAACACCTTTATCCCAACTCCAAACAATTCAGCCCCAAATCAGCCACAACTCATTTTTTTATTATCATTTTATCATTTTTTTAATGCTTCAATATTAGTTAGTTATTTTAATTAAATTATTTGTAAAAATAATGAAAAGAAATTCGAAAGGTACTTAATAAAAATTTGAGAGTCCGTCGCGGGCTGTACCGTCAGTACGTTGGTAGATTACAATTTTAATTTTAGTAATTAATAATTTGTTTTCAAATCTAAACTGGATTTATTTTCTATTATGGAGCAGTCGCGTCAAAAAATAGAATGAGATTTAGACTTGAATCAAGAAAAATTGTTGTAAAAAATGTTCCAACTTTATTATTATAAATCTAATACATATTACACGTGGATTTTAAGTTGTATACGTGATTATTCGGTGCTAAAAAAACAGATTTGGTTTAGATTTGATAGCAATATCATACCAAGCTGTGAATAGTTATTGACATTTGCAAAATTGAGACAGTTTGTTGGTCTAAAGATGTAAATAATCCCAAAATATACTAGTTGGTCTTAGTGAATTTTGATTAAATGATTATGATAATGACTTGACTTCAATTTATATGCTTTGAGGAAAAAATTAAAACACCTACGAACCAAAATAGCTGCCCCCAAAACTGTTAATTGCCTTGTTAGCTTTTTGCTTAATGATACTATTATTTATAGGGGCGGACACATAAAAAAGTATTGGTATGGACTTTCATTAAGCATATTTTCTTAAAGTTATATATAGGATTATGTTAACATAAAAATTACCTTTTAATATTTCTTCTCTCAAACTCATCTTTTGCGATCAAATTTCTTTATTATTCGTTTTTATGCAATTTTAGCCCTTATTAATCCTCCAACCTCTAACAATTTAGTCTTAGTATCGTCAATTTAGTAAGGGCAGAAGATAATTTTTCAGTAATTTCGATGAATTTGATAGTAGAAAAAAGAAAAAGATGAAGAGGTTGGTAGGAGATTAAGCTCTTCCCCACCTACATATGTGTCCGCCTTATCTAGCTTTATAGGACCCATTTTGCTAAAGATTGTGATTTTTAATCCTTTTACTATGTAAAATAAACTGAATTATCTGATTTAAATAGATAAACTTTTCTTATAATTCCAACTATCCTGATAATGATAGGTCAAGTGCCTTCCAAAAGCATTTATATATTAATTATGAGAGATTAAATGCTAATTTGGGAATTTTGGATCACAAATTGCATTAATTTCGTGGGCTGGGCCCAACAAATTTCTCTTTCATTCTATGGGCTCCACTACCCTTCTCCAAATATATTGAATAAAATTTTCATAGAGAATAAAACTACAAGAACTCATATATAATTAAGAAATAAATGCAGTTGGTATTGTAAAAATGTCTTTTGTCCCAAAAAATAAATATTTAAATGGATAATTTGTGAACCAATCGACAGGGGATCATAATTCGATCTAAAATATATGAAATTGTGAGTTATTAATAGTAAATTTGTGCATGCATACAAATATTCTTTTGACAAGTCTAACTAACGAAAATAATAGGTATTTATGTTACAGATGTCTCAAAATTCAAATTCTAAATTTCATCTATATTTTATAGCTCGAGTTTGTCGTAGTTGTCAGATCGACTCAATAATGCTTATGGCTCAATTTTAGCATCCTAGCTCGGCGGAAGAAACAGTTTTATGCCAAATAGTCAGTGATTTTTGCGGCCCCAAAATGTTATAGCTCGAGTTTATCGCAGTTGTCCAACGAGCTTTACCTTTTTAATGTGGATTTGTGTGTCTCAAGTTTTAATATAAGAGCGAGATTGATTCAGAGTACATTATCTGTATGTAAAATTGGTCACATTTGGTAAACAACAATATATTTTCCTATTAGGTTAGGAGATACCAACCTTCTTTCATTTTCCATGTATTTTATTTTTTTTATTTTTTTTTATTTTTGAGAAGTAGATACTATCATTTGGCTACTAGATTTTTTTATCAATCCCTGCAACCACACTTCTTACTTCAATTCAATTCTTCTTTCTCCCCAAGTTTACAGTCATTCTCCACTCTCAGTAATTCCATTTCTGCCCTCGAAGATCCCTCCCTCGCCGCCATGGCTGATTCCTCCGCCGATAAGCCATTAGAGCCACCGCCGCCAACCACTCCCACCTCCGCCGCCGCCGCCTACCACCTTCACCCGCGGCGCGAGCCCTTCGAGCACGGCCTGCTCCCAATCCCCAAATTGATCTTCACCGATGGCGCCCAGGCTCTGTCGCAGCTCAAATCAGCCCTCCTCTCGTCCGATTCCGATCACCGGGTCAATTTGGACACCCTAGCTCGAGTCCTTCAAATTCCGATTGAGCAATCGCGGCTGATAATCGAGACAATTTCATCGGTTTTGCACGACGAGTCTGATCCGTTGCTGAAAGCCGGAGTTTCCAAGGAGATCGATGCAATTGGGGTCAATGTGTTTGATTTGCTCATATTTTTGTACATACAGAGTTACAAGAGATTGCTGCCGAAAGGTCATAGGGATTCCGCAGCTGTAGCCGATGTCTGGCCGTCGACCTCGGCTTTCGATGGGTTTCTATCCGCCCTATCGCCGTTACAGGTGCTAATCGCTGCTAATTTTGGAATGTATTAGGTTTTTTCATCGTTGATTGGAAATGCTTGATGTTGTTGTTTGATAATTGGGTCGCACCGGGGAGAAGGGATGGGAAGGGGAGGGCAGGGCGGCGGTTTTTGAACTATTCCACAGAGGTATGAATGCAACTGTATATGGACCTACCGAATTGTGACTAACTGATCATCATGTGGAGATATTTCACTTCATGTTTGATATTTCTATTAAGAATTTTTTTAGGTTAAAGTAGGATCACTTGTTGAAACCATTCTAATTAGTAATTGTAGACGTATTTGACCAGAGCTTGCAATTTTTGTACCTAAATTGGGATTACTATTTCGGGCTACCTTTGTTGGATGGATTGTAATGGTTGCCATCGTGTATGGGTGTAAAAGTAATGATGGGTGGTTATTGTTATCTACTGCAGTTGGTGCGCAGCAACAGTCGTAGGTTTATACCATCTCAAGCTGATGAAGAGGTCCATCAGCTGTCCTATTTGCAGAAGCACATTGGCAATATTCTCTCTCTCTTGGCAGATTCCACTGAAGGGGAAGGCGATGACTCTCTGGTATGTGAATTTCGTTGTCTTGTTCTGCCATTATGTAGAATTGAGTTCATATAGTAGGTGAATGCTTCTATGGTTGTGAGAAACAGTTGCTACTTTCTCTGGTTGTGTTTCTTTTCAAATTTCTTTGGTTTCATGAGCTTTAAAATTGAAATGCAACTCCTCCTTTTTGTTGAAGTGCTGAGTAATCTTCAATTTTTACTGCTAGGTCTTGTCCATGGATAAATTTGAGCATCTTGGGTTTCTGATGTACTTTGGGGAGAAGGGAATTGCTAAAATTCCTTTGAGCCAAAGTACTCCTTTTTTTGCAAATTCTGATCCTGACATGCCTGCTGCTCCTGTTCCTGCATCACAAGTTCTCGACTGGCTTCTCCAAAGTATATCCTCTACCCAGGAGCATATTGCTGATAGAGTTTCCCCAAAGGAAAACGGGCCCAGTAGCTCTGATCAGGATGTTCAAATGGCTGATGTTGGCACTACTTCCTTGAAACCGTCAAGCAGTCCAAGAGGTCCAAGTTTCATTGAGGGGGTCTCCAAATCGTCATGTGTTAAACAAGCATCCGATCTTAAGGGTACATCTGTAAAGGTGATTTTTTCTATTGTTTTGTCAATTTCAAGTCGTTTACCTTCCATGATCTTACTTATCTATTGTGATGCATTAGCACAACCAATCTGGTCTTAAGTTGCCCTTAGGTACAGAACTAAAGATCATATGCACTGATTAATTCATATTGCAGTCTGCAAACTAATGCTCTGATGATGGTTATATAGTTTTGAGTAAATCTGCAGTATGATGTGAGCTGAATTGTGCTTATCCCTATTAAATGGACAGTGATTTAGTTCTTTCCTTACTTAGCATGAGATGGAATTTGAATTGTACTTCTATTTATAATTGCTTCTTTCTACCTATTCCACATCCCACTTGACCTCGCATATGGAAAGAAGCAAAGAAAAATAAATTTCTGTTAAATTAGTCTTGCCTTTATGCTGAGCCAAAGATTTATTATGAGTAAAAATCACTTTGTATCTAACTTAGCATGTGAAACCCTGATTGTGTTAGCTATGGTATGACATTTTTTACTCCCATGTATTACATCCAATGAGGTGGAAATTTATTCAAGAGCTTGCCTCTTGGTGCTTCCTTTGTTTGTTCAGGTTGTCAATTGTCATGAATCAGTTATTTATATTTTGGCGCCACTCAAATATGCAACAGTTTACGGATGCTCTGATGCAACTATTGTCATTGGGGCCGTTGGCAAGGTAACTATGTATATGTGTATTGATATGATATATGGCTTGAAATAATGATACCACTAAAGGCTATTTTGTCAATTTAATTGTATTAAATGGTCTCTAAACTATAGTAGATATGCTAGGGGTTAAATCATGGCCAACTATACATGTGTATTGTGATTACTGAATTCCCGATCAGTACATAATGTGATTTCTCTGTTATGACGCATTACATGTCAGTGTAAAAAAAGTTGATTCTCTTACAGGCCATTAGGGTTGAACACTGTGAACGTGTTCATCTGGTTACTGCAGCAAGACGTATCTGCATAGCAAACTGTCGTGAATGTGTATTCTTCTTGGGGGTTAATCAGCAACCCCTCATTCTTGGTGACAATCATAAATTGCAGGTTGGTTTCATTTTAACTTGGTCTACTGAGTGGAATCTTTATGCTAAGATCAAATCATGCTTCAAATATTGGTTGGTCTTGAACTACACTAAACTACGCGTATAAAAATATAAAATATAATAAATATGTGGATTGAAACAAGTTTGGGTTTCTTACTTACCTTTAAAAGAGTTCTTGGAGTAATATTTTCTGTAATAGAGTGTTGGCTACTAGAATCCCCTTATTTACTTTTGAGTTTAATATACAACTAGGTGGCTCCATATAATACATTCTACTCACAACTGGGGGAGCACATGAATCAAGTTGGTGTAGACCTTAACATCAACAGGTGGGATGAATCCATTGCACTTGGAGCGGTTGATTCACATGATTCATTATCACATCCTGCTGGTCTGTCGGATGTGCAAGCTGAATCTGCGACACGTGTGGACCCTGATCAATTTATCGACCTTGTGGTATGTGCCATATGGGTGGACTATTTAGGTGACCGGTTGTTGTAGAAGGGTCCAATATTCTAGTCCATCTATAAGAGATTGTTTTTGCCATTTGGTTGTTGTGGTTCTTACAGGATCTGTTGATCTTCAATAGTTTTCTTTTCATGTTAAGTTCTGACGCATATTAATATCTTCTTGTCATCCTAGATTCCAAATTGGTTGGAAGGCGAACAATCTGGTTCCACAAAAGATAACCCTTTCCCTTTACCTGATACATACCTTGCATCTAAGCAGAAAAAAGTATGTTAAAGTATTATGTCATCTGGGCATTTATTGATATTGGCTGGTTTTGCTTTCTGACTCAATTTCTGTGATTGTGTTGATCATATGTTTTGTTGAACTCGCAGGCAAAAAGCTTGGATGAAGTTAAGCAAATATTGAAAGAATCTCAACTTGAAGAGAACAGGAAACGGGAACTATCAAGTGCTCTCCATTCATGTTTCAAGGACTGGTTATATGGTAGTGCCTGGTTATATGTTGAATCTTTGCACAAAGATATCCGTCTTTTTCTTCAATTTTTAATCCCTACATCTTGATATAGCTGAGTGCTTTTTACCTCCAAGAATTATTCTTTTCATAATTAGCAATAGTTGGCATTCATAATGTTCAAAGGTTTAGGTTTTCCCTTTCCTCCTACAATTTGGTTTCGTTCCCTAGATGACCATGTAGAACATGGATGCATTCTAATTCTCAATTTTCTATGAATTTCAGCATCAGGCAACATCCGCCAGCTTTACTGCTTACACGGTGAATAGTAACCAAGGCAGAAAGTCTATGACCGATTCTCAATAGTTCAAGCACTTCTTGCTGTTTTTTTTTGGATGCCAGTGGCTGCCGGGACTTGGATGCTGTCGAGTTTGCTACTTCGAAGCTTTGAACTCATAGATTGCAATAGAACACAATATAAGGTCATCTTCTTGTACTGTATTTTGTGACTGGATTATATGTTGCAACTGTAGAATAATGTGTGAGATTCAAATTCTAGGTATGTGAATGAACAAAATGAGTGTTGAATCTCATTAAGAGAGGCCTATTGCAGGCTGTGTGTTCATATCTTTTATGGTGTTTTTGAAGGAGGGATTTCAAGTCCTTGAAATTTGAAAACACCCATTTAGAATCCTTGAGGGCATTCTGGATGTTCGGACTTTGGGTCAAAAAATTCATGTTTTTGATGAAGTCGAACGAACCCGAAATATGTAATTCGAACCAAACTGAACTCATACCCGGTCCGCTCGGTTCTGAACAACCGGATAAAATAGATAATCTCTAAATTAATTTCAAATTTGTATTTTGAGTTGAGTCGTGGAAATAACTAAAAACATTAAAATAAAGTATGCCCTTTTGTCGCTTTGGTTAAACTTTCGAGTTTTTGGGGCCAAATAGAAAAAGAAAAATCTAACTGTACCTAAAATGGCCTCAAAATGGGTCTAAATAGGACTGAATTCGACGATTAAGAAGATCGAACTTAACCAAAATCTAAACTTATGAAACTCAACTTAATTAAATAAATGCGATCTTAGATCAAAGGTGAAACTGAATCACAACAAATAAATCTCGAATTGGATCACAAGTAGCTTAGTCTAAAACGCACAAAACACAATTAACAAATCATTCTCTGTAAACACAACCACACCCAAAAAAAAAAAAAAAAACAAAAAAAAAAAAAACAGAAGTAGGGCTCAAAGTGACCAGTTCATGTGGTGGCCTGAAGAATCATAGCCACAGGAAGGCTCGAGCTTGTGTCGGTGCCCGTCGCCTGGCTGAGCCAACCCTAGGTCCATGCTGTAAGGACTATTGGTAGGGTGAGAATGAGAAATCTGCCCCATCCCCATATCAGGGGGCATCTCATGGAGAGAGTGATCACCTTTGAAATCCCATGAAGGGTATCGACCGATTGGGGCGCCCGGGTCGACCTCGGCTGCGCCATTGGCGGCAAGAAAACTGCTGACCCCAAGATCCAAGACTTGGCTTCTCGAGCCCCATGGCTCGTTTGACAGAAGAGAGAGAGCACTGGTGGAGTCGGAGATCCCGCTGAAACAGTCCTCTGCAGAGGCGTAACTCGACCTCAATGTGGAGCCTTGCAGGAGACTGGGTGGAGGAGAAGCTGCTTGTGAGCTCATCTGCCACGGAAGCTGGAAGTTTCCCGTGCTCGTGGTTTGTTTTGATGTGTCCGGCCACGGATCTCTCCCACCGAATGCTGAGTAGGTGCTCAAGTCCGTCTTTAGACCTCCGGTTAACACTGAAGGAGAGAGGCTTGCATAGCTCGATGATAGTAAAGGGCCCAGAGGTGGCTTCCTCCTGCGCTCGTTGTGGCCAGCAAGGCGCCTCCGGCAACTCCTTTTCCCTTGGTCGAATTCGGGCAGTTGATGGAACCTGAAAGGCAAAAAAATTTGTTTAGTACATGACATAGATAAACACAATTTAGAACTATAGAAGCTGCAGACGATGGCTAAGTCGACTAGGTAAAGAAATGCTAGTGATGGCTGTCGTTCTGATCCATCCTGGCATTGACATTCAGTCGATAAAACCTTGACAAAGAGATCAAGATTTACACAAACAGTTGACATCACAGAAAAAACCTGATATGAATACATGTTTTTGAATTGGCAGCGTGTCTAGAACGTTCTTTACGAGCTCAAAACCGATATAAAAATCAAGAAAGCAGATGTAAGCAAAGGCATGTTATGATTTGGAGGCAATATCCCCTCATTGAAGTTACTCGTCTCAATCAAAGACGCGTCTATAGCAGTTAGAGTCTTTTTTCCAGCACGAGATATGATGGCTTCACCTCGCCTTCTAGGTTATTCAAGAACCATCAACAGACATCAGAGTTGAGCTATAATCTTAAAAGTCCCTAAATCTCACTCTTTAAAGTCGTGGTATGAATAGGGTTAGGATGTCCCGACTCACGCAGAGACACGAACCACTGATATACCTCATCCGCACCATCTTTCCTTCTTACAGATACTTCAAATGTATCATCTCAGAAAAACTCAAATACGAATACAAACACGAACATGTAGATGAACACGAGAACACTTCTCCGCTAAGTATAGGGTGCTTAGATCTACTCAATGCAAGGCCAGAGAATACTTTTCACCATGAAGTTTATAACCAACACTACCAACAAATCCTAACCAAAATAGTTAAAATTATACTTAAACAACATTCCAAATCAATCATATAATTTCCATTTCAAGATAACCTTTTTTTATTCTCCCATCAATCCACAGAATAAAAACTCAAAAGTCCCACAAAAATCATAGCCAATAATATCCAGACAAAGAAAATGAAGATGGAGCACCATATCACAACACAAATAACTTGAGTCCTAAGCAAATGATTCACATAATGTACATCACAATCACATCCCCAACTCCTTCAAAAGCAGCAAAAAAAAAAAAAAAAAAACAATTATTAGCACAGACCACAAAATCTTATCTTTGACAAAAGCAAGATTATGCATTACATGTGTCTCTCTCACACCACATACTCAAAAAAATTGAATCTTGAAAAAGAAAAAAACAACTAATTTTTAAAAAAAAAAAAAAAATTTTATACCTGCTGCACTGCTGGCAAAACCTTTGCTCAAGGCCAGCAACAATCACCATTGGAGACTTCGAGTGCACACCACAAACTTTATGCCTACAGTAATAAGCCTTAGAATCACTCAGATCTACCAAACACCCCTCCACCTGGCATCTAGGTGGCTGCCCCCCCTGCACCACCGCAGTCCTCCCCTTCTTGGCCGGGGAGCGCGGTGGCGCCGCCTCCTCCTCCTCCCCACCACCACCAATTCTTGAACCCACACTTTCAAAGTAGATTTTCTTGCCAAATTTCAAGCCATTGATGGAGTCAGTCCCACCACCACCTGATGCAGAAGAGGAGGATGAGCCCTTTTCCATTTTCTTGAAGGCTACACCTCTCTCATCATATCTGCTCAGTTGAAAATTCAACAAACATGCATCAAAATGAATAAAGATTGGATTTTTATTTTTTGGAAAAACAGTTGAGGGGGAATTGGAAAGGGGGTCAGAGAAACAATATTTTTCTTGGAAATATTCAAGTAGTAATCAACAGAATTATTGATTTTCTTAAAATGGGTGTGTGTGTGTGGTGTAATGTAAGAGAGACCTGACAAATGGGCCATGGTGCCAGCTTAGGGAGTGTGAAACAGAGAAGTAGTGTTCTCTTCTCTTTCTTAGCTTCTGCCAAAAATAATTGAGAAGCAAAGAAACTAAGGGAGACAGTTTCCTGGGGTTTTTGATTGCTTTTTGGGACTTCTCTCTTAGCTACTTTTTCGGTCAATTACTCAACTGTCGTTTTTCTTGTAGCCTTTTTTCTGCTCCTCTCTCTCTCTCTCTCTCTCTTTAAAGATTGAAATTATACATTCAACCCGCTCTTTCTTTTCTGCATCTGTTGTTTGTGATGTCTCTCTCTCTCATTTCAGTAGTGGGGGCTAGGGATGGGCGGTTTTAACCGAACCGGCGGTTTTAACCGTAACCGGAACCGCCGGTTCCGGTTTTGGAACCGGAACCGCCTCTCGCGGTTAAACCGAAACCGGATTTTCGGTTCCG
>JAYDZE010536129.1:0-33522 GCA_034509125.1 Monilaria moniliformis
AATTTTACAAGTTCAATTTGTTGTTTTGAGCAAGTGGAAATTACTTTTCTTTCTTGTAAAAACCAATTCCGAAATTTTTTTTTTAAAAAAAAATAAAAAAAATTGAAAACCGGTTCCATAACCGGTTAATCGGGGGAACCGGTACCGAACCGGAACCGGTACCGGAAACCGGAAAACTTATCCGGTTCCGGTTCCGGTTCCTAAAATTTCGAAAATTCCTGTACCGGGTACCCGGATTTCCGGTTCCGGTTAACCGGAACCGGACCGGTTATCACCCCTAGGTTTTTCTCGTAAATAGTATGTGAGGAGAAAAGGTAAAATTAAATGAAAATGTACATATTTTATATTGCATATATTTCTCCATAAGTTAGTTAAACATGTTTTGTGCAGGACCAGCTTAACATTTTGTCCATTACGAGTTCAAATTCGATTTACTCTTTGATAAATAAATAAATAAAAAAAAAACTTATATTCATGTAACATAACAAAAAGAACCCCAACAATTTGTAAAACTAAATAACTATGTCATAATTAGTAAAATAAATGCAGATAAGAGACAAGATAAATATTTTTACAAACAGAAAAATAAAAGTATAAAGCGCCTACATTATTTTGTTTAACTTGTAACACAAAGTTGAGGCACGGCAACTTGTATAAAGTTAGATTAAATCACTTTATTTCATAAATAATTCATATTGATCAATGTGGTCATTTTTATTCAATTTAATTTGATTATTTATTTATTTTGGTTTAGGATATTGCAAAATACAGGCCATATTTAAGGAACAATTGAAAGCAGCATACTTTGACAGTCTATGTTGTCTATAAATAGGTAGACCGTTAACCAAAAAAATTATAATAAGAGCAAAAAAGATTCTTCTAATACCATGATTAGACCACATGTCTCTTCGATGTGAATATATTTTGAAAGACTTCAGCAACTTTAATTGCAATTTTGGCAACTAATTGTTATATGCAAGCTAATTTCGGTGCTTCCACAAATATAGAAATATGCGGTTAGAAGCTAATTAAAAAAATAAAAATTGTTACCAACAAAATCGAACTTATTAAATGAAGGATGAAGAAATAATTCATTTAACTCTAAAATATATCATGGCAATAATATTATATATATCCTAAATTATTTCGTAACAATTATATGTCAAATTCCATTTATTCCTATCTTGATGATATATTCTACTTCATAGCTGTCTATTTTTCTTTCGCAACACTCTTCACTTTAAATTTTTTAAAACCAATCAATTTCTTGTTGGGAAATTTTGCCTTTGATTTTTTTCAGTTTCGTTCAAAAAACCAAATTGATTTGGATTTTTGTTTAAAACAATTAAGTCGATATAATTCCACTATATAGTACTTTTTAACGTATGATTTTGTATTAATTAACACCAAAATACAAATTCAATTCGATTCGTCCTAGCTAATTAAATATATTTTTTTCTTTTTCCAAATCAAACCGATATAAAATGCACAATTTTATAGAATATTGACGAAATTGTAAATTCAATTAATTAAATCAAATAGTTGAAGTTGATTGACATATTCATGTCGCAATCCAATTATAATTACAAGTATTCATATAAACTCGTAGCCAAAGTAAGAAATTAACTTGTTTATTCATACACTCAAATAAAATACCAAATAATCTCCCATATATATGTGCATCGATAACCAAATATAACACAAATTAAATTGACAGCAATAAATTAAAACATATATATAATTCAATATTTCTTCTTTTCCTTGACAGGGCCTCTTGGAATCTTGTTAAGAAATCTGTGGTCAATTTTCCTGTACAATTTCTTCACATCTCTGCTTCCTCTTCCCGCCAAATAATCCACCTCATCTTGATACCGTTCGTATAATGCCGGCAAAGTCATCACGCAAACAAATCCTTCACATTTTCCATCAAAATTCTTTATCATTTATTTATTTAATTAATTATTAGTATTATTGTCATATACTTCATCTGTTCCAAAAAATAGTACACACCTTAATATGATACAAGTGTTAATAGAAATTAGATGGTGTATTTTGTGAGTAGAGAAATAGCTTCACTTTGTCATTTTTTATATTAGTTAATGTAGATAATGACGCACTATGTTTGATTTTTTTATAAATAGATGTGCCAAATAAAGATAAAATATAAAGTAAAGGTGTCCAAAAAACTTAAAATGTTCACTATTTTGTGGGATATCAAAAAATAACAAATTATATATTATTTTGGAACAGAGGAAGTTATAAATTGATTGCTAAACAATAACTAAAAATTTATTAAAAAAAGGTAGGGTTGAAGATTATGCCTACCAAGGTATAATAAGTTGAGGGAGCTGAAGTAGTTTCCTATCCCCGATATTATCCACAGAATCGCGATGGACTGAATCCAAATACGAATCAAGATCAAAATTAAAGAACAAATCAACTACCAATAGTTTGCATCATTCAATGCGCACCAAACTGACTGCGGATTTTAATAATAACAATAATAATAATAATAATAATAATAATAATAATAATAATAATAATAATAATAATAATAATAATAATAATAATAATAATTTTATGCAATAATTACCACAAAGAAGGTCTTCAAATCTTGCCCACAAGAAATGTAATAAAATTTGTATAAAATTCTGTTTATTTCCGCAAACAGCCATCGGAATGTAGATTCCGGGATTGTCATTGGCTGAGGGGGATTCCTGGACATCAAAACGAATTTTAAAATTGCAAATTCTAATCGTATTATTTAGAAATGCATCTATAAGAACGATTTATGAACAAATTAAAATATGTAAGAGATTATTTAATTACCAGTCAATCATGCCTGCCCCCGAAGACCATATGAACAAAATTAACATAGTAGTCATGAAAATATAGCAGAGAAGAGTGATAAAGTTGTATTCTCCAACTTCAAATAAAGACCAAATGACTGTCGATCCGATCAATATTGCTGCTGATAAATTCTTCTCTCTCCATAACAGTATGTCAGCAACTGCAATAAATTAAATTCCTTCATTTAATTGCGATGGAAAAACATTATAATTAATATCTCATAGCCTCATAGGATTCAAGTATTTGAAATAACTCAAAGAAGTAATGTATAGAGAATTATTGAATTGACCTCTCCCTCCTCCGAAAAGGGAATGCAGTGGCTTTTCTCTTCCAAACAATCTTTTTGGGATTGAAGATGAATGTTCATCATCTGAATCTGAGGAGTAAATTGGCATTTTTGTTTTTTTACTTTTGAAGATGAGAAAGAATTTTAACTCTTGTGTTGTAGAATGTTATTCATAAGATTAAAGATTAATAGGTTTATATAGGAGACGTAATATGCCAAGTTTTGTATTCAAGGAACTTTGTTGCTACAAAGAAAGGAATGCCTTGTCCATGTCTTGAAAGTTCACCTCCAAGTTTAAGACAAATCGATTTTTTATAAATTATTTCACGTGCTGTTTCTTCCTCCTCTTCTCTTCTTTTATTGAAAAATAATGAATTTCTGCTTGTGAATGCGGAAATATAATATCTTGATAGAGATTGGAAGGAACCTGGAATAGTGGGTCTCTAAATATTTAATAGCAGGAGAGAATAATTAAAAAATGGAAGAGAATAATCTCGTAGCCGTTGAATCGTCTCGGCTTATCTTAGTTCAATGAGTCAAAGAAATTGGGCCCGTTAGGCCCACATATGATAAGAACAATCAAATAGGCCCATATAAAACCTAAATGGGCATAAAGAAATTACCTTATATAATTATTTGCTAGATTCAAACTCAAGCTCGATTCGACTAATTACCCATAAAGAAATTACTGTATTATTATTCTCTAGTTCCAAATTCAAGCTCGATTCGACTAATTTCGATTACGTTCACAATTCAATCTATTGGTATTATTGAACTCGAATTGGAATTGAAATATTAATTATGAGTAATTTGCATGCTAATTCAACTTATTTACATCCTAGGGTGCGGTGCGTTTAGGCCTAAACAACAACAAAATTGACTTGAAAAAGAAGCTAATTTTGTCCAATTAACGTATCTAGTAGACCTAAAATTATCTTGAGTGATTTCGGAGGGTTGGATGATAAGCTATCAAAGAAAAGAAAAACGTATTTTTATGTAATTTAAGAGTCCGATATATACAATTAAAACGATATATTTACTTTATGGCCAACAAAATTTACTTCATCAACATATTTGCTCCTCTGTCTTTTCCTTGGAGTCCTGACAGATTTTTGAAATCACTTTTTTAAAATAATAAGCCATAAAATAATATTTTAGTAATTTGAAATATAATTAATCGATAAAATAATCGTGTTCTGTTCATTAAAGCTTTAGTGACACAAATACCCTTCTTCCATTTACGAAAGAGATTAAATATAATATTTCCAAATTTATATTTCTCCACATTAATTTTCAATAACGCGAATAAGAAATCTAATAGCCACAATTGTCGTCAAATTAAATCGTACTGGGTGGTGGGTTTTGACCTTTGCGGGACTTTTTTTTCAAGTTTCTAGAATTAATGTGTTGATAAAAGAGTATAGACAAAAAAAATTATTAGCTCAACTTCAACTTCAACTTTCTATAATTTTAATTTAGATAATGTATTTATTTAAATTTTGAACTTTTGATTTTAGTAATAATAATAATATTAAGTTGTGATAGCATATTACAGTATATACAAAATTATAGTGCAATTTTTTTTATTACCCAAATTTTAGTATGTAAGCTAATGAAAGTTCATAATAATAATAAAAAAATACCACACTTTAGAGTTATTATTTGTGAATACACTATAAGAGCAGAGGAGTGTTGATATTATCTATTTTCATTATTTACATAGTATTATACTATGATTCAATAATAATTCATAATATTGTCTCTTATTTAGTTTAAAAAATCATAATATTAACTATGTTATTATAACTTATTGATTCATCCATACTTCATTTCTGATTTATATCATTTCAATTCCTTAGATCAATGATAATATCATTATAAAAAGTTAATTATCAATTAGTGTATTTTAAGCTTAGGTCAATTCAATTATTTATATCAATCATCACATTATTTTAAGAAACAATTAGTTTGAAATTTGATGAATGCAATTACTTATATCAATAATCATATTATCATAAGTAATTTAGTCACAAATTAGTGTAACTTAGACCAATTCATTTACTTATTATATCAATGATTATATTATTATAAATAATTCTATCACCAGTTATTTCACATTGACCCCAAATGAATGCAATTAATTGATTGAACCCCAAATTTTATTTTTTCGTTCAATTAACCGATTGAATCCCCAATTTTCCCGAATCAATCAACCGAAACTCTAATTGATCATTGGAGACTCGGATTCGATTAATCTAAGTTCAAATTGATTATTTAGGATTAATCAACAAATTATAGATTTTGAAAGATTGGATGTTCGAATGATCTTATTGTGTATTGTCGGGAGTATTTAGCAATTTGATTTTTTATTATGAATATTTTCTTAATTTATAATTTTAACCCTATAATTGAATTGATTAACATACCATATATAGTAACATAATAAGCTATGGCATGACACTATGACATAATCATATAATAATCCTTCATATTAAATTGTCACATCGCATTATATCATGTAACAAAATTAATCATAAAATTAAATCGTGACACTATATTATAATACTCCCTCCGTCCACCAAAAATAGACCCATTTTTCCATTTTGGTCCGTCCACCAAAAGTAGTCCCATTCTATATATGGAAACTTTCTCATAATACAATACCACTAAATATCAATTTATTTACAACTTATACCACTAGGACCCACCACTTTTTATCTCTCCAACCACTTTTTCTTCATCTCTCTCATACTTTATCAACTACTTTTTCTCTCTCCAATCACTTTTTCTCCCTATCTCTATTACTTTACCAATTTTGCATTAAAACCCGTGCCGTCCACCAATGGGACTGTAATTGGTGGACGGAGGGAGTAAATGTTTTCCACTTTATTGGAAATCATATTCCACCCATGCATAGTGATTTTGCTGGTATAGCTTCTAGTTAGACAACACCAATAAGACATTAATAGCATTTCATCTTAGAGAGTCGGTGCTTGAGATAAATATGACATGATTCGGATTCAAACTCACATGTCAATGGCATCCGATTAAGACTCATCTCACTGTAAAAATATAATCTCACACAACTTTTTATGTTATATCTCTCTATCAACATAGAATGAAAGACATTGTCTTCTAAATTTTCAATTTAATTAAAATTTTATCATTTTCACATTTCGATAATGCAAGTTTTTGCCGGTGTAGAGCATGTAACATTACTTTACATTTCATGTTATTCATGAACATCAATAAATATGTGTAGGTGATCATTTTGGAGAAATAGAATAGTATTTTAGAATAGTAAACCATGTATTTAATTGTGCATAACTATTGGAAAGTTTTTGCAAGATTGCAAATTTGCAATGAATTAATTAGAAGCTATAATGAAGAATAGTCCCTTAAAATACAAGGAACAGTCCCCACATATCTAGATAGGTTAAATCCAGATATTTATGTACTGGAATTAGATATGACTAAAAAATGATTATGATTGACGTAAATTTTCCTATTCGCAAGTACAATGTCCACACACACACACAAACTTGGTGTGCTATGTATACTAAATTATGAATTCGAATAAAATCTACAAAATTAATTATAATTACTAATTATATAAATAACACGTGAGTTTATTTCTTCTAGATGGGACGTTGAAAATCATTTGCAGACACTTGCATCAAAATTAAATGAAAAGGGACCAGCGAGGAAGAAAATCTGATCCATGTCACTCTCTCATAACTGAAATATTTATCTTGATTTTGATTTTTTAACATGATTGATTGGTACAACAATTTTGGAGCATTTTATTTGACTTTTCGGAGCTGCTCACATGGAAAAATTCAACTTCCAAAGATATTTTCTTAACAGCCTAAGTGCACAATATACACCAAGTCAACTTTCGGCATTTCTACATATTACAGAAACGTTACACTGTACATAAAATAATATTTTTGTCCGTGGAGGAAAATATAGTGTGAGACTTATTGCCACTATAAATATAGCATGTTTTTTATTTTTGTTCATTTTATAATTCGAGTTATAATATTTATAAACATGCTGACATATATCATCGAAAAAGCTAATTATGGTAATTTAATAAAATAAAAAAATATCATTGATATTGTTAATAATTTTAGAGACAGAAAAACTACAAAATAAAGATATTTTATTTGCGTCAATTGGCTGAAATTTGAACTCAAATTATAAAATTATCAGTGGATATAAATACAAGCTATATTTATAATTATTTATATTCTAGTTAAAAAGTCATCAATGAGTCAAAATCGAGCTTTTTTAAGAATAATGATATTTTTATGTGAAATTTTTGGGTGGATTTCGAGTAATCCACTCTTAAATCTTATGTATAATCACTTAAACTATATAGAAAAGAGAAAGTAAATTTTTGAGCAGTACACTTATAGTAATTTTGACATAGCAGTCAATGAATATTTAATTCGTGAATATTTCTAACTACATTTTTCCTTGTGGAGAATAGTTTTTATGTTTATTAGTTTCACCTCTCACGTAACATAAAGTACACATGACTCTCTCTCTCTCTCTCTATATAATAATATACACACTAGTATATGATAACCCAATCTCAGTATGAACAAAGCTACTTATGAAGAGCCTACTGCTGAAGGAATCGGTAATTCAGTTAGATTGTATTTTATTGATGGAAAATAATATTTATATTTTTATCATAAAAATATGATACGTATTTATCAAAAAGCAAGCAAACCAGCATATTGACTCATGATGGTATCAAATGCATACACAATTATGTATTAATAGTCTTAAAATGAAACAATAGATCAATATTCATAGGCTACAGTACAGAATTGGGCTGGGATAAGAGCCCAAAACGGATCCTTCCGTCGGTCCCAACCAACTGCAAAGTCGACCCGTGCCCGGATTCTGGAGTTCTCCACACTTTCCTTCGCTGTTATTTGATCAACTCTGCAAACTTCGTTTTTTCGCAATTTCGCTCGGGGATTTTCACGCTTGGACTCAGGCGCAAGCATTTTTTTTATATTTATATTTATATTTATATTTATTTATTTATTTATTTATATTTTTATTTTTATTAACTTCTGATTTCTGAGGTTTTTGTTGCTTGAATGTATAATAATTTGTTTGGCGTGTTTTTATTTTCATGTGTATATTTCTTCCATTTAAATCCGCAATTTATCTTCCTCGTACTGGACGAAAATCTCTAAACTGAAAAATATTCAAGAGAGAGAGAGAGAGAGATGGAGTATTTTTGGAATAGATAATCATGTTTTCAAGCCGTGGTGGCATCGATAAACCGTTTGGTGCAAAAAATTCTCCTCGTTTGGATGGTTAGATTGTGATTCTTCTGTTAAAGAAGAAGAAGAATTATGTTTTTCCTAGAAGCGATTAGCTGCTAAACCTGTTAACTTAGTCATTTTATTCACAACAAGGGTTTGTATGAATTATTGAGTTATTTCTTTTAGTTATTCAACCCTGCTTTTTGACCAATTTATATGTTTGGAAATTTGAGTTTCGGATTGGGACTAAATAACCAAAAATCCAAGAACAGTTGAGACAAAATTAGCTCATCTAATTCTGGTATTTGGAATGAGTGAGGCTGTGTGCAGAGGAAGTTATGTGCTTAATAATATTATGGAAATTTCAAGAAACAAGAACTAGATTTGAGATTTTAGCAACGCTCTTTTTTGGGGATTCATGAAACTCATTTTGCAGATAGCTTCAAATTGTTTCTCTCTTCAAATCGTGAAGGATGACTACGATTGAGCCACCCTTCAGGCCAAGAGAGAAGCGCATCGAAAAGCAGAAGCATTTTCAAAACATACATAAACAAACTTATTTGAAAGGACCATATGATAAGATCACCTCAGTTGCCATTCCTCTTGCTTTGGCTGCCTCTTCTCTCTATCTCATTGCAAGCGCGTGTTCTTGCCCTCATTCGATAGTTTTTCTCCATTTTCACCCGGTGTAAGCTCTGCTCGTCTCTTTATCCGATTGTAATGGCTCTTTCTTGCACTCGTTTGACAGGGGAGAGGGATCACAATATGTCCCGTGGGATTGGAAAGAGGGAATGGGAACTTGTTCGCTGTGATGGTCGATGTTGAAAGAGCTTTGCAGGCTAGTTTTTCTTATCTTGAATGCTTAGTATCCTGAATTACTCAGATTAGCAGTGTTGATGCAACTTCCTTATCATTTTGTGTCCTTTGGTTTATGTTTGCTGTGAAGTTTAGCATTTAGCCGTGTACAATGTTTTCAAGAACCAAAAAGAAGTAAAATGCTTAATTGAAGATAATCCTTTCAATAACCAAAGTTTGCAGCATCACATTAAGTTGTGTTCTCATTGAGAAACAAAATTTAAAATTTTAGAGCTTCTCAGCGACAATATTTTCCACTAGGGACTCGCATGCGTCTTCGAGTAAATCAAGAACCTGCAATAAAAGTGGTGGAAAAGTTAAGCCACAAGTAGTTTCTGCGTTTCATGTAATTATCTTTCATCAGTGCAGTCATGTGTGTATAGATACCATTTTATCGTATTACCTTCTCGAAACCTTGTGGTCCACCGTAGTAGGGGTCGGGAACTTCGGTTTCGTCATGCCTCTTGCAGAAAGAACACATCAAGCGAACCTGAAAATGGCAAGAAATGATCAAACTACGACGTGTTCAACGTAGGTAAAGAGTAGCAGTTGCGGGTTTCCCGTAAACAGAGAGACGAACTTTGTCGGCCGCATCTTCAGGTAGCGGCTCTCTGTGTCTCCACCTCTCGAATGCACCTAGTATATCCTCTTTAGGCCAACAAAACTTCTAGTAAGTATAAATTGAATTTTATTATCTATGTAAGCATCATCAATTGCACTAAAATGGAAACAACTTGAATAAATTGATTTCCAGTTTATATAAGTAATCTACCTCTGTTTTGATTATCCATTGCAAGAATAAGATCAAAATCCCTAAAATCTGATGGCTTTATCGGCCTCGATATCGAAGTTATCTCAATTCCACGCTTTTTTGAAGATGCCCTCATTCTTGGGTCTGCTTGATCACCCTTGATTCATCATAATCATGCACAAGAATTAGTTAAATTATCACCAATAATTATATAAAATATTTGAAATCTAACTAAGTTAATTATGAAAATTTATTTTTCTATTTACATAAATTTTTAGATATAAAGTTAAATTGATAAGAACGATAATTAATTAGATTAGATTAGACGACTCTAAAAAAATTCAATGTCATGTGAATTTATATAATTAATTATATATATAATACATTGTAATTACAATAATATGACTAAATTAACCATGTAATTGTAATTTCAAGCACTAAAAAAGAATTGATTCTAATTTGTTGTATAATGAAATCAGAAACTAGCTCCACAAAAGAGACTGTGATTGGATATGCAGGTATAGCAACTACAGTAATCGAGGATTCAGTACCTCATGGTAGTTGATAGTGCCGGCGGAATCAATGTAGAATTTGGAATCGAGGCCCCTTTTCTTAACGAGGTGCCGGAAAACGCCTTCAGCCGCCGGGCTCCGGCAGATGTTGCCGAGGCAGACGAATAGCACAGAGTACGGTCTGCTCGCCGGCGCGTTGTCATTTGAGGCAGTTGACGGCGTCGGAGTCACTGACGCCGCCGCGATTCTCATAGGTTTTATGGATAATTTTGGATGTTTAGCTGGATTAGTATTTGGCAGAAATGGTTGGTGTTTGTGAGAGAGGAGCGGAGCGCGGCGGCGAATTGGTGAAGTTTGGGCGACTGGGGTTGAGGGCGTTGTTTCTCGCAGGGTATTCATTGAGGTTTGTTGATCGGATTTTAATGGCAGAATTTGTCTCTGCAACTGAATGGTCTCGTTCTCTTCTTATGATTGATTTCTTTTGGTTAATACTCCGTAGTATTTTATTTATTTACCGAACTTTTAATATATTTTTGTAAATGTCTTTAACTTTCGTTAATTCATTAAATATCTTCAAATTTTTATTGTACTTTATAATATGCCCCATTATACAAAAATTCACCTCAATGTATGAACTTAAATCGTTTTAAATAAATTTTGGGATATTTTATAAAATATGTTAAAAGTTGGGGTACCAAATATTATTAATCTTTCTCATTTTTTGCTAAAACGATGTCGTTTTGTGTGTTTAGGTAGAAAAAAAATTCACCTCAAATTACGATGAGGTTTACTTTGGAGAAAAAAAAAATCCCAAAATTGGCTTATAAAAGTAAAAGTAATAGTAATAAAAAAAATCTAATTATATAAAATTATTACCAATACATTGATATCGATGAGGTTTACTTTTACTTTTACTTTTACTTTTACATCGGATATTTTTACTTTTACTTTTACTTTTTTATTACCAATACATTGATATTTTTACTTTTACTTTTACTTTGGAGGTTTACATTACCAATACTTATATAAATTACGATGAGGTTTACTTTTACTTTTACTTTGGGAATCTAATTATATAAAATTAAAATTACGATGAGGTTTATTTTATTACCAATACTTCATAAATTTTGGGATATTTTATAAAATAAGTTCATACATTGAGGTTTATTTTGGAGAAAGATATTCAATACTTTTTTTTATTACTTTTACTTTTATTTAATATGAGATTTGCGGTTATTGTATTATCTATAATTTATGGAAAAAGAGAGAAGCCAATTTTTTGGGAAATCTTTCTCCAAAGTAAAAGTAATAAAAAAAAGTATTGAATCCAATTCAATTGAGTTGTCGATATTAATTTATATAATTAGATTTTTGTTTCAAATTTGGTACTAAATTATAAATTGGCTTCTCTCTTTTTATAACTTTTACAATCCAATTCGAACGACTAGGAGTAGGAGAAAGATTAGGCCCATTTTTGATGGGTTTATCTAATTTGAGTCTGTTTTATATCCCGGGGGGGGGGGGGGGGGATTTTTTAGCCCAATCAATACATTTCAGAAATTTATGCTTTTCGATATAGAAAAAGCCAACTTTTGAAAATTGGTTTTAAAAATGCGAACAGGACATAGTTGGTGATTTATTTGCAAGTAGATTCAAAAATTATTTGGAAAAATAACTAACAAAAATATTAGTCTAAGTACAAAGAAAGAAACCCTTAAATCAAACTTTTGATTTTTATTTAATAATGATTTGATCCAAATTATCTTATATATATTTCTACTGAGTGCATGCTTCGCAGTATTGCATGAATCACGACAGTACGCCTGCTGTGGAGTGTGGACTATAGATTCACACTTGACGTATCACAATCGATTCACTATCCAAGAGTAAAAATACATAAATCTTGGAGGAGTTCAAAATTAAATGTCAAATTTCCATTTTAATTTTTAATGAGAAACAATTAGCATTTAAATTTAATAGGGTATCTCCAAAAAAATATAAACAAACTAAGCGGGTAAGGAATGTGAGCCATGTGATACGACTATAGCTTGCTAATTACAGCAACCACATTACATGTTATTTTCACATATACTTTGCCACATGAGTGTGCTCGCAAAATTATTAGGTTACGTTGTTTAATCAATTAATTGGCCACGAATGGAAGGCAAAAGTGTGTAAACAACGTACTAGTCTCCTTTAATAAGATAATTAGGGATGTCAATCAGACTAACCTGCTCGGGTTCGGGCCGATCCTATCGGGTTGACGAACTATTCGGTTACGGGTCATTCGGGTTGTAATTTTTTCGGGTACAAAATTTTCAACCCTAACCCTAAAATTATTGGGTTTCGGGCTAACCCATCGTGCCAATCGGACTCAATTTTTTATGATTTTTTAATTACTATATTAATTTTGATAATTGTATATTTATAACAAAAAAATACATCAATAAATGAATGTCATTTCAACTCAAAACTAATATATAGCTTTTAGAGAAGTAAGAAAATACAATTTTCTTAATGACTATCATTTTTTTAATTTTTAAATCTAAATATTTTATATTATATGTTATAGTAAAATATAGAAAAGTGAAATGATGAACATAACTTTCGAATATTAAATCAAAATGCATTTTTTCATATACATTTAAAAACAATCTTATTATACTAACTTTCAAAAGTTGGAAGAATAATAAACTAATGAAGTTTGAAAATAACGAGAACTCGCTAATTTTCGGGTTGAACCTATAGGTTCGGGTTATCTTCGGGCCAACCCTATTGGATTGCAGGCTATTCGGTTTAGGGTCATCCGGGCTGATTTTTTTTTCGGGTTGAGATTTTTCAATCCTAATCCTATCGGATTGTCGGGTTAATCGGATTAACCGACGAATTTCGGGCTAAATTGACATCCTTAAAGACAACATCTACCACCTAACTTCTAATTTAAAATAGAGGCGGGCTTCTCTACATCTGCATCTAGGTGCATAATACCTCCATACAAATTAAATCATAGGATTAATAAATTTTAATTGAAAATTGATGAACCATAATTGAATCTAATTAGAGCAGATTCACACAAGTTGAAAGAAAAACCTTGTTAATATGAGAATGTAAGAAGCTTGTACTCAATTTATAAATCATTTATATTGACAATAATATTAATAGATCTTAATTTTACTACAATGCACATCCTTTAATTATACGTTCAATGTAATTGGTTCTCACCTATCTAATTAATAATTATAAAGTTAAATTAAAGCACTAAAATTGAAATTCAGAGAAAAATTATATTAAAAAAAATTGAGTGTAGAATTCATAATAAGACACCAATAAGTGAGACAAAATATCTCAATTTTCATTATTGTATTAAGGACTATGGATGATTAAGATAATTATATTTTTCATTTTGTATAGTAAGCCGAGACTCACCCACACCACTGGATGAAAAAAACTGCTCAAACGCAGGCAAGAAAAGCCAATTGTGGATGAAAAAACTGCTCAAACGCAGGCAAGAAAAGCCAAAACTATTATACTCGATGAATAAAAGAAAAAAACGCATACGCAAACAAAATTACTGTTTTTAGAACTTTAGATTTGATGGATTAAATATGACATGATCTCATTAGGTGACAAAATTAATTAATCTTAAATAATTTTGGATCAATTTAATCTCGAATAATTAAACACGCGGTTTCTCTGCCAAACCGAGGATATTTGACAAAGTATCAAAACTAATTCTCTGGCCCACTCAAACCTATATATTCTCTCTATATCTCTATATATATTGATTACCAATTAATTCTCCACAACTTATATAATCAATTAATACTTCATTCTAGAACTGTTTTCTGTTGTTTGCAATGGGGTTTCACACGATTCATCACTTTCTTGAAAACGAAAGCATTCTTGTCATTGGTGCCACTGGCTTTCTTGCAAAGGGTAACATAATAGGTATATTTTACACACACATAGGTAGCTCATGCAATTCCAGTTCTTGTACGTAGTTTAGTTACAAAGTAACACTTAATTGTAAATGTATCTGTGAATCTATGTGCAGTTGTGATTGAGAAGATAATGAAGGTACATAGCTTTATCTTCTTTTGAGGGCCGCGGATTCTTTGTTAGCTCTACATCATTTTAATGCTGAGATTTATTCTTCACTATGTCGAAGAAAAATCGAATGGATTGACTATTGATATTCTGATGAATACTAAAATATTTTATTTACTTTTGAATTAAATAACATCTTGCACATTACATAAAACATAATATGATTTAATCATATATAATTTGACAGGTGATGGAGAAAGAGTTGTTTAAGGTAGTGAAGGAGAAATATGGAGCAGAACTGGATTCCCTTATTGAAGAATAGGTGAGAGTGGCATGCGGCGATATCACTCGTGATTGTGTGGGACTAGAAACACCAATTTTGGAAGAGTTGTATAATCAAGTGGATATTGTTATCAATTTAGCTGCGTCTACTAATTTCCACAAGATGATCAACCAAACAATTTTTTTTAGTTTTTTTCTATATTGAGGAATTCCGGTGTCGCAAAATTCTTTCAGTCGTTGATCTCCACAAATATAGTAATTAAACTAAATTACGATGCTTTGCGTGCAATATAATTATTTTTTATTACAATTAGTGCTGTACGTTTGTAATTTTATTTCAGATTGAATAAAGAACATTGGTTAGTGTTTGTATGACTGATATATAGTAGGTTTGTTTTTTCAAATTAAGTACTGCTATAGCATAGTTTTGTATATTAATTAATATTGCTTTTGTTGAAAAGTGGTCATTGACATTTTACATAGTCGTCATCATTTTAGACCCATGATCTAGATAACTTCTCTTCGGCCCATTAATAAATGGGATTTGTATAAGTCGGATTCTCTTTATATCCGTCCCAGATTTTGCAGCCCAATTTGTACATACTAATATTCTATTGATATTTTCAGAAATTTCCTATTTTTCAAGATTCAAGAATTATTAGGAAAAAGGACAAAGAGATTAGTTTGAATCCCATTTAAAGAAAATCCTTAATAAATAATAAATAATAAATAATAAATGATAGATACTTAATTTAATTTCTCCCATGATTTTAAAACATAAAATATAAACAATTTTTAATTGGATTATTTTAGTACAGTTCATTGTAAGTAAGTATAGTAAAACGTATCTAAGGGCATCCCCGACGTAGTTGCAAACGCATAGTACGTCGAGGTGCCGAAGTTGGGGTGGGGTTGCAGGGGGTAGGGCGCGGCGTTGGCCACAAGGGCGACGTTCGGCACAGCTAACGCCGCTACTTTGCGGGTGGGAACGCATCCACAAATCGGCGACCATTGCCGATTTTTCAAAAAAAATTGTTTTTTATTTTCCCGATGGATAATTTAGGTTTTTAATTTTTTTAATTCCTCCCATTTCTATAAATACCACATCTCCCTTATACTTTTTTCATCACAAATCCATTCTTCTTCTTTTTCTTCTTATTCTCATCTCTTCTCCATCCAAAGAAATTCATTTTCTTTCCATTGCAATCCAACACAATCAACCCCACATTAGCAACACCAATTTCTTTTATTTTGTAAAAAAAAAGAGAGTATGGATCCAAACAATCCGACTCCATAGAGTTTGGATTATTCCTAATCTATTATGCTCATGGGCTCAAATGAAAGTCCACTCGGCCTCTCGGGTATCAATGTTGGTGACGACGTTGATGAGGTGGAAACATATACTCCCCCGACAACGGGGAAGGCCATCAAGAAGTCTTCAGTGCCAACTAAAGACAACAAGAAGTATTTGTTAGATGAGATGAAGGTATTGGCGCGCATCTACGTCGATGTCTTTGAAGACTCGCTGATCGGTAACAGGCAAAGAGTATGAGTTTTTTGGGAGAAGATCGTAGAAAAATACAGCAACATGATACTAGAATGAGCACTTGAGCGAGATTAAGACCATCTTCGCAAGCACCTGGGCCGGGTGCAGATCGTCGTCTCCAAATTCGCCGGCTACATCACCAATTTGCAGAAGGTATGGTCGAGCGGCCATAGCTGGGATGATATTTGAAAAGAGGCTTTGGATGCCTTTTATAAGGATGAAGGAAAGTAATTCAAGTACGAGGATGTGTGAGCAATTGTTCAAAGCCACCCGAAATTTTTCGGCGGTACTTTATCTGGTCCCAAAAGAACGAAATTCTCAACCTCTGGCCAATACTCAAGCAATGGTGACGTCGATGCCATCAATTTGAATGGAAACCGTCCCATGGATCAGAATGCAGAAAAGTCGAAGGCAAATGAGAAGGCTTCGGCGACTGCGAGCAGTGAAACTGCGCAAGAGAAGAAATTTTCCGGCTTATCCGAAAAAATTGATTCAATGACTGAAGCAATTATTATCAAATCGTACTTAAAAGGTCTTGGAAAACAGCAACAACGTGAAGCCTTAGTCCAGCTACTTGCACGCAAACTATGGTTAATGTATTTTTTATGATTAATTAAGTAATTTTAGGAACTTAAATTATGTAATTTTTGGTATTTAAATTATGTAGTTTTAGAAATTTTAATTATGTAATTTTCAAAATTTTAACTATTTATTTTCATTTTAGAAATATCATAATTTAAATAAATATATAAAATTAGAAATTAATAAAAAATGAATTAAAAAAGTGTAATTGTGATTGGAATTTTATGGATTTGTGGCTAAAATTTAAATACTAATGTGATGGATGAAAAAATTATATTGTGACCGATATTTGGAGCTAGATTGTGAACGTGAGTGTGAAGATATCAATTAATCTAGGGCATGGGCTCCTTCCACTGTCAGACAATTCGTAATACGGAGAACCATAAATAGACATTAATTTATTCGTTCAAACCAATATTATTGACGAAGGCCTATTCACCTAACTTTCCGTGCACCATAATTAATACTATACAATATCCAACACTTTCATTTTGCCCCATCGAATGTTTCTAGTGGTAAAGCATAATAACTTCATGTATGGAAATCATAATAATTAAGGTCGGCTTTACTATGACGATGAATTATTTGTGTAAATGTGAAATATCATACAGATTAAATAGTAACATACGTGTTGTCACGTTCGATGAATAAAAAAGTATTATAAGTATCGAAGTGAGACTATACACAATGGCGCGTGGCTAGATTATATAATAGGATTCTAAATGAGAAATTTTGTCAGATATGTATATATAATATATTAATTCATTCATTGCTATATACATGTGGCTAAAATCAATTGATTAGTGAAGTTTATATACATGTTAAATTAAATTTTCCATGGGCAAATAATTTTGTGATTCGTGGCAATAAATTTTATCTGAAATTTGAATTTAAGAGACATCATATAAGTTTAAATTTGATTTCAAATGCTTCGAACATTTATTTTTAGGTGTCCAATGATTCAGAGAACAACTGGGCAATGAACTGAATTTAATAGGGTTATTCGGTTTAATTAATTTTAAAAGTTCGTAACTATCAAATCACATTTTAGAGTTCATAAAAGACTCAAGGGTAAAATACATAAAATCATAATAAGACTAATAACAAACTTAAGCTTTATACTCTTAATATTCAATTATTGTGTAAACTTGTACGTATCGAAAAAATTGTAAGCTTTTTATTTTCTTCATTCGAAAAAAGAATAATACAATCGCCTTTATTGTTTTTCTTCACATTATATATTTTAGAGAACTTATAAATTATCAAATATTTTGAAATTTATTTGAAGCCCACATAAACTTGGCAAATACCATTTTAATAAATTAGTTGTTACAAAACATTTGCTTTGCTCCAATTGGAATCATTTTAATAGGCAATGGAAAAAAGAAAAACGAGGGGCCTATCCAAATTTAATTAGATTAAGACATTCTACTAAATCACTTAAGTTTACAGACTTTTCAGAAGACCCTATAATTCTAGGACATGTTAGTTTGAAGATGGAAAGCCCATGATTGATGCTAATCAAGAGAACATGATTTGCTCTATAACATAACAATTATAGCAAGCAAAAGAAGTATTTCTCACTTCACTTGAGTGCTTCTTGGAAGGTATTTATTGAAAAGGTGTCACTCCTAAGCATTTGATCGACCCCTTAACAAAACTCATTAACAATATTTAATGGAGAATAAAATTATGAATGGAGAATAATAGATAGGATTCAAACAAGAATCTTCAAATCTCCTAAGCTATCAACAACTTCGAAGTTGAATTCTCATACTCGATTTTTCAAGTATAATTTACCTCTTTTATATAAATTGAAGGTTATCATACATATCAATATAAGTTTATCTGCGTACATAAGCGATTGGAAGTGATCCACACCATAAGAGAAAAAAAATCAAGACTTCTCAAAATCGAAACATTTATATAGCAACCAAAATTGTTAGTATATTACAATTCACAAACAACAAAATAAAATAAAATAAGTCTCGGATTCCTTTTCATATTTCTCAACACCCCCTCTCCGCCGCCCACCGCCAGCAATGGAGCCATGGGTCGACGACTTGGCCGACGACCTCCAAAGCATGAGCTTCAACTCCACTACCACCACCGCCGCCACCGACATCCACCGCTCCACCAGCTCCGGCTCCGATTGGACCGCCTCCTCCTCCCACTTCCCCCCCTCCACCGTCGTCAAGCCCCATTCCTCCACCAACCCCTCCGGCGACCTCCGCTGGGACTCCATCCGCCGCCTCCCCTCCCTCTCCCTCACCGACCTCCGCTTCCTCCACCGCCTCGGCGCCGGCGACATCGGCACCGTCTACCTAGCCGAACTCAAGCCGCCCCCCTCACCCACCGAGCCACCCAAACCTCCGCCTCCATCTTCGCCCCCCGCCGCCCTCTTCGCGGCGAAGGTGATGGATAGAAAGGAGCTAGCGAGCCGCAACAAGGAAGGGCGGGCGAGGACAGAAAAAGAAATTCTCGAAATGTTGGATCACCCGTTTCTGCCGACGCTCTACGCCGCCGTGGACACGCCCAAGTGGTCGTGTCTGCTCACGGAATTCTGCACGGGCGGCGATCTCCACGTCCTCCGCCAGCGGCAGCCATGCAAACGCTTCCCGGAATCCGCCGTCAGGTACGTAGTTTAAGCATTTTCTTTCCTCTTTTAAAGAACGCACCATTAAATTAAAATTTTCCGCCATTAAAATAGTTTAATGTCTTAATTTACTACGTGGGTTTGATTTATATTTTATTTTATTTCATTTCTCATATAATAGGGGAGCACTAGTGTGTGTCGCTCCTGCATGCAGTAATCACAAAGGGATTGTAAATTAATAATCATATTCTTCATAACACTACTCCTAAATGAATGAGGATTATTATAAAAACTTCTCTATATGTTGAAATAATACAATTTTTGGGCTTTGTTCTTTTCACGTGATGGTACGTAATTAGTGTTTCAAATTTGTAATTATAGAATCTAATACTTATGTAATATCGACTTATTTCTAGAAAAACTTCTGATACGAATTCTAGAAACATGACATTTATTGTGGTCCAAGAACTTTATATATGGTGTGGTAAGCAGAAAATTTCAAATATAGAAACCATAGACCAAATATAGGGTGGGAAAATGGAAGGGGGGATTTTGAATATGTTTTGGTTGTGATGGTGGAATAGAAAAGCAAATGAGAGTGACGTGTCATCAGGAGGGCCCCAAACCCACCAGTGTTAGTCAGTGGGACATAACTAGGGTCTGGGGTGGGCACTACCTATTGGTTAGTGCCTTCCAGTGGGCCCCGGAAAACATAATGTACAGTACGGTGCGAAACACGGTAGCGTAGCTCCGGCTTCGTTTTGGAAGCTTAAAAGTGGAAAACTGAAGCATCGCGAGATTCACTCTATTCGTCGAGTTATGATCGCACATGGTCGTTTACTTTTTACGGAATATTTGTCCATTTATGTGGGCATAAGCATTAGCTTATTAATTATGCCTAAAGTGCGTTCTAATATGCTCAACATCTCGAGTATGTCAATATGAATTGTTGGGCACGTTGGCTAAGCACTATCCAATGTGCTTGAGCATGCTGACACATTAAAATCACCACTCAATTAAGTTGTGATGTGACGTTTTTTTATTTTATTTTATTTATTTATAAATAATGTAAGTGTTAAAATATTAAATATATGAATAATGAGTGCTCAATGAAATAGTGTTTAAGGAATGTTGATATCCTTATTGCCTCCCAATTACCATTATACTCACGGGGTTTTTTGTTTATTCACCATAGTAGCATTAATTAACAAGATACTACTATATCTTTATGTTTAAATTTAAAAAAAGAGTAATTTCCGTAAAATAATGCAATTATGAATTTTAAACGTTGTATTTCGTAAGAAAGCTTGTAATAATAAAGGAACATGCCAACGCAAATTGGTGGCGGTGTGTGTTATATCATTACTACAAATTGGTGGTGGTGTGTGTTATATCATTACTACAAATTGGTGGTGGTGTGTAAATTATAGTTGACTTACAAAGCGTGCAATAAAATACGTGATCCATGAATAAATTAATTGGTATATGCTCTTTTGCAGATCCTAAGGCAGCCACTCGTTTAAATTCAAACAATTTTTAGGATTTATTGAAAATTTTGGAGAATTAGAGTGGGTTGTAAAAGTTAACGTTTGATTTCTAGGTGGTAAATTAATGTATAATATTAGATCATGATGAATTCAAAGAATTAGATTACAAAATTCCCAAAGAATAGATCTTGGAACCGTGTATTTTGAAATTACAATAACACCTCTCTAGTTCTTAAATAATCTAAGAATTTTGTCACATTAGAGCATATGATCCTTAAAATGAGGACCATAAAGGCCTATGAGATGCTAAGGTTCCAACTTTTTGCTGAATTTGTGGGATTCCCATCTGATTATATAAAATATTTTTGCAATTGCAATTTAGAAATATTATTTTATGGGACTCCATACATGGTTGGGTATTTGACATTTAGGCCGTGTTGATGCTAGTGAAGCTAGGATGATGGGACAATGTGGGTGCTCTGGTTTTGGGGTGGTATCAATTCAATTTGTTTGTCCTAATTAGGCAATGTGGTGTTACAAATATCATCATAAGTTCTTGATTTGATATAATATTCCACCAATATTAGGTTATTGATGTATGTTTTCGCCTTGGTTCAGTTCTTGCCAACGACCGCCCTTGAAGCTATTAATGCCGACTTCGTAGCTCTAGCTCCATTGGATTTTCTTCTTGACTTTACAAGAAATATAATAAAGTCTTGCTCCACGACAAAACATACATTGCATTATTGCATCAACATGTTGTTGATAATCCTAATCTCATCATGTGTCTTGATAGCAAAATATGATAGGTTTGATGGTAGTAAGTTTCATTGTAACACTAGAAATGATTATCCACTCACCGACGGCCGTAGATGGGGCGGTGGTCGTGCCGGATTACTTGTGGTGTGAGTAAGGTCTATCTTGAGAAACTTCACTTTTGTGGTTTGTAAAGAACGTTCTTTTCTGATAGCGGCAAAGAGTTACACCACATTAAGAAAGCAACAAAAAACAAAAACAAAGAGAAAAATATTGGCACTAAGTTTTGAATTTTGTAGGGCATGAGGGGCCGAGGCCCCCCTCCTAGTATTTGTTTTTCCTTAGTTGGAGAATGGGGGTCCTAGACATGCTATAAACTATAGTTCTACCGACAGCAAAACACATAGGTCTCTTCTTTTGTATGATTATCACATGATAGAGTTGAATATCTCTCCTTTTAATGTTGTAATGATATCGTATAATACGTTTATGACACCAATTTTGCTGCATTAATTTTCAACCGCGATCTTGCTTGTTTGTTGTGAAGTTGTGACAACATTAGTTAGGCCCCTTTTCCTTGGCTATATGCTAACTAACCAATAATTCATTAGGTCTCAACCAATCTTGTTTACTGCATAGATTTCTGGTGTTTCCACTCTTTGTGATTTTGTGTGTGTTTGTGTTTAACTAGGTTCTATGCGTCTGAGGTTGTGGTTGCTTTGGAATACTTGCACATGATGGGGATTGTGTACCGCGACCTCAAGCCCGAGAACGTGTTGGTCCGATCCGACGGCCATATAATGCTGACGGATTTTGACCTGTCACTAAGATGCGATGATTCGACCTCGACTCCGGCACAGGTGATCCCCGGCCAGAGTCTACCGAGCGCACCGTCGCAGGGCGAGTATGCCCTTGACATGCCGGCGTTCGGCTCAACCTCTTGCATCCTCCCCAACTGCATCGTCCCCTCCATGTCGTGCTTCCATAACAAGCGCATGCGGAAGAAAAAGGTCAGGCGCCAAGCCGGACCGGCCTTCGTGGCCGAGCCGATCGACGTTCGGTCAATGTCCTTCGTCGGGACCCACGAGTACCTGGCCCCAGAGATAGTCTCCGGGGAGGGACATGGGAGCGCGGTGGATTGGTGGACCCTAGGGGTGTTCATCTTTGAGCTGTTCTATGGGGTGACACCTTTCCGTGGGATGGACCACGAGATAACCCTAGCGAATATCATGGCACGAGCGCTCGAGTTCCCTAAGGAGCCATCCGTGCCGAGCCCGGCTAAGGACTTGATCGCGCAATTGCTGGTGAAGGATCCGGTCCGGCGGATGGGTTCAACGATGGGTGCATCCGCGATCAAGCACCATCCATTTTTCCAAGGAGTGAACTGGGCGCTCTTGAGATGTAATCGTCCTCCGTTCGTTCCAGCCCCATTCAGTCGAGATGTTTTGTCGGATGAAAGTTGCCCTGATACCCCCGTGGACTATTATTAATTAGTATATCAGAAAAACTTGAAAGGCAAAAGAGTTTATTAAACTTACGTAAATAATGTTCAATCTTTAAAATGTAACTGCCATTTCACATATCGGTTGAAATTTTGGCAAGTATGAGTAAAAGTCTTGAAGTCGACAACGTGCATGCAAACAATGATAATGACATTGACTGCATGAGAAACACTTAACCTAGCTGTCACGTTCTTTTTTAAAAATAAAAGAATTAAAGTTCCACTGTGCTGTTTAATATGAGTTTATTCTCGACACTATAAACCTAAAACCTTTTCGATCATAAGATTGTCTTCACTTTTTCGATCACAAGATCGTCTTAACCAATAATGCATTTATAAAGTGCCATCTACTTCGTAAGAATCCTAGTTATGTTTGTGTATGATCATTTTTGTTTAAGTGAATGTGGACTCTAAGAAGGCACGTTACATTATATTGGTTAGAGGTCAATTCTCTATCAAGACACACCAAGTAAAATTGCAACAGGAAAAAGGGATTGATTTGCGAATCAGAATGAATAAGGGAACTTAGTCCAACTATTTATCTGCAGTGGGAAAAGGAAAATGTTCCCACCACGTGATTTTGTGCATTTGATGGAAGAGTTGTAGGGTTGGGATGTCTATAAATAATCAATGATGCAATTAATTTAATCAGCACAATTATTTACTTGATGTGGATGCCTGCTGTATAGTATGGATCTACCGTCCACCCATTGAAGCCAAGACTCGGTATGTTGTGACTCGATATGTAATGCAAGCCCTATTATTTATATCTACCTATTAACTAGTAAGCACAACACAACATTTGACAACTCGGTAATTTGTTCATCTTAACATTTCATTAATATTTTTTAAAAAATCGACATCACTTATAATAAAATGATCAAGAAGAAAATTGCAAAAATATTGATAAGATAGCGATTATCCAGTTAGCAAGTTTTACAAACAGTGAATGATCATATGTAAAGCAATATTACGCTGTGATCTGCATACTAGATTTTCAGCTCTAAAATGATAATTATAGATCTATGTAGTGAGATTTAGCTTAAAATCAAGGCAGTAATTTTCTTCTCAATTAAATGTTAAGTTCAGTCTTAGACAAACACAAGAGCATAAAACTAAGGTTAATAAGAAATACTCCAAAGATCATATCTCACATAGGAGCAACCGCAATCTCACAGTAAAACTAATCCAAATTGGAAATTGCCATAAACAATAAATATAAACATAAGAATTATGCAGATTTAATTTCCTTCCTAAAAACCACCAAAATGACAAGAGCATGGAAGCATAACTAACAAAACCATCAAAGAAGTATAAAACCCAACCAAGGTCACTATATTTAGTCCTCAACTTGTTCGGATACAAAATTCCAGTGCCAAAAACATAAAAGAAAAAAAAATTCTACTAACATAAACTGAAGATAATGCAGTGAACCCTTGCTTGATATAAGGCCATTTGCAAATTCTAGTCAAAGAGACCGAAGCCCATGTCCTGAAACAGAAAAAGAAACAAAGCACATAAATCAAATCAGATAAACAATGTTGTGATCACATTTCTCCTAGAATAGGATGAGAAGAAAGACATTTGGACTTATAATTGGTTTCAGGCAGAAGGAAACTTAATATATACATCCATATTACTATACTTACATCATCAGACTCTTCTTTCTCTTCAACTTTCTCCTCTTTCTTAGCCTCAGCAGCAGCAGGTGCAGCACCACCTCCTGCACCACCAGTAGGAGCGGAAACAGCTACGGCACCACCACCTGCAGGTACTGAAGCCAATTTTTCCCTCCCGGCAGCAATCAATTCTGTAATATCCTTTCCAGCAACTTGAGACAACAGCAACTCAATTCTTTCATCATCACAATCTGCCCCAACTGGAAAAAGAAAAAGGTATCAAGTAATTAAATCAAGAATTGAAGTGACTCAAATACATCATTAGCGTGATTGACATTACATTATTAAAGATAAGGTCACCAAAGTCATGATACTCATATCCTTCATCAATAATTTCAAGAACTTCATCTACTAGTTACCACTAAATAGTTCATAATGTGCTGTAACTCATCGTAAATACCAACTAGGAAATCCACTAATCTCACATTAACATTATCGATTCCACACCATTCTAAGTAATACAACGATCAAACAAACAACAGAAAAAACATTCCACACCTCACCAAGATATAAACTCATTAATAAGAAAACTGAAAAACATTACTCATAAACAAAAATTTGTAGAAAGCAAGCATGTAATTCTGTTGTAGGGCACTACCCTATAAAAAGGATAAACACTAGATATAATTTTACACAATTGTTATAAGCACGACACAATCACTACTTATATGCAGTCAATCAAAATAAAGCAGCAAACAATAAATATTGATAATGCAGAGCGAACTCAAAGAAAAAATAATACGACAATTAGATCTACTTCCACAACGCAAATTACGAAGAAAAAACAATTAGATAATTGGCAGTAACGAAGCAATGAACCTGAGCTCAAAATGCCCTTCACATCCTCGGCTGATGGACAGGCGTTGCCACCCAGGACCGCCAACAGGTAAGCAGCGACAACCTTCATTGCTATTCAAGATACAAAAACAATAGAATTTAAATTTCCTCGAGAAACAGAGACACAACGATGAACAATATATAACTAGAAAGAGAAAGAGAAGACGCATCCATATTCACCTGAGAAAACAGAGACAAATACACCGCTGAAAATTGGCAGTAGCGAAGCAACGAGCCTGAGCTCAAATACAAATACAGCGCTGAAAATCAAAGCTGCTGCTATCAAGATTGAAGATTTCTTTTTATACCTAGGGTTTAGGCGGTCCGGGCCAGAATTGCTTTTGGGCTTTTCTGTTTGGGCCGAACTAATACAGCGTAGTTGGAAATATGGAATAATAATCTATGAATTCTTAGTGAATGACAAAAATACCCTTCCAATTCGTTTGTATCCAAATTCCCGTCTATCAATTGTAGTTTTGCATGAAACTATTCCGGTTTCTGTAGTTGAGACTTGAGAAGCAAATCGCTGAAGCGAAATTTGCGTAATTACGGAATATTTCACGAATTGTATTTGTTCCACAAATTTTTTAGGAGATTTTTGTGTTAGTGATCTGGTGGTGATTTTTCCGTCTTCGCCGGCGCGCCGGTAAATTATATTTTCCGGTCAGTATTTGCAACTAATGTTATACACTTCTTCTGGAGTGATTTGGTGCGGTTTTTGATCGCTTTGTTTGTTTGTATTCATCCAAGTGAGTTGCTTGTTGTCAGAGGCATTTCATCGAGCAGCTCGTGTTCTATAACCAGCTCCCGCCATGGATGGTAAATTAGCTTTTTTTTCTCTCTCTTTTTGATTCCTTTTTCGGCTTGAATGAAGTTAATGAGTTCCGATAACTGATTTATGATGTTGAGAAGGTGGAAAATATTGAGAAAGTGTAGCTAACTGGACCAATTTGATTGGGAAAATTTGTTGATCGTTGTTGCGTTTTATGTATGTTCCTGCAGTTGATTCGAAGCCTGGCATGGAGGAAACTATACTGGTGGGTGATGATCTGATGATGGGGCCGCCTTCACCGGTAATTCCACCGGAGATAGCATCACATGTGCTCGAGGGAGTTGATCTCTGTGATGGGATTTTGCGGAATTTGTTTCTTTGTAACGTCTTCGTTCCATTAACTTATCTTTAGACTTTTCATAAATTAGTGATTATGGATGATCTTGAGTTTCTCGATTTTGATTGGTTGTGTGTCGTAGGTCTGCAAATTAATGATATTGAGCCGTTCTGTCAAGATGAGATTGCATTGTATAAGCAATGTGCGGAGAGGAGGGTGGGTTTTAGTAATGAACTGTGGTGCTTGATCTTTTTTTTTTCTTCCTCTTGTAGAGTTTCTTGAGGCAACTTTTTTTATGAGCGAAACTCTACTTTGGTAGGATAAGGAACTTAGACAGAGGCTGCAAGATAGTGAGCTGAAATTAGGGATGTCTATGCCTTTGAATCTAGCAAACGAAAGATCTACTCAGTTGGAGGCAGAAGCAACTCAATTGGAGAGGTATGGCAATTGGCAGTAAAATACTGTTGCTTCGCATTTATTGTCTTTATGACCAGCTTCATTCTTGAAAAAACTGGAATTATTTTGAAAGACATATTCTGACCAACTCAAATGCATTCTTCCCCTATAAGTGTTCTTCATTGTGAGCTATGGAGTATGGGGAACAAGAATCTGCACGTTTTTTATATATAGATATTAGATCTTTCTCTAAAGAATAATAAACTTATCAAATACCAAACTGTGCATGATGCGTGAAAGACTTGGGAATTTAGTTGTTTGTATGTGATGATCATTAAAAGACATACCTTTTTTGCCAATTCATGAGCCACATTTCTGCTTGTTTTTCTCATTCTTTTTGCTGATAATGCTGAATCGGGCAAGAAATGTCGAACAAAAGTGGGGAAAGAGTAGAATTATAGCTGTACTGACTCGTCTCTGCGGATCCTCTTGATCTAGCACTAATGAGCCTTTCAATCACAAGCATATCCAACGTGTAAACTCGCTAGTTTCTAGATTGTCCAAAGACCACACAAGAGTTGTTGCTTGTGTTTTGCCGGGGTAAATTTTATTGATTCATACATTCTTCCCTTGTATCCATAGACGCTTGATTTTGGCAAGTGGAGTCGAAGGCATGGAAGGGTTTAGACAAAGATGGAGTCTCCACGGCCGCCTTACTGATACAAAGTAAGGCCTTCTGATCCTGAACCTTCACGAGTCAGAGATGGCGGCATTGATGTGTGCTATATAAATGAACCTCAGTGCAAGTTTAATTGCCACCGCATAACTTTTTTATGTATGTTGTCGTGTAGGAAGCGGGTGGAAGCCCTGAAGCTAGGGTTGGAGAGCAGAAAGAAAGATGAACCCATTGGAGAATCGAGTACCAAGAAGAGATGGTTCTTCTGGTGAAGCTGACCTGCATATTGCTAATTTGATTTTCCACCTAAATGATCGAGGAATTCATTAACAGCTAAATCGAGTCTTCTTTCATCCTTTTTGTTGTATATTATATGAAGTGAGTATTCAATCTCAGCATAGCGTAGCATGGCTTTTTAGTTAGCAATGCTTTCATAAAGAAAATCATTTTAGAAGAATACAAATAAAAGTAACTTGCGATCTTCCTATGGCATGTTTAAATATTATTCTTGTATTTTTAAGTTGAGTTCATTTTATCAAGAACTAAGAGGAGTGAGTATATAGATCAGGGTCACAATATGTATATCGGCTAAGCAAATTGTTGAAATTTCAAAGTGATTTTACACTCATTGTTGAAGCTGATTACAAAAATAGGGGTATGCAGTGTTAGATACGCCTATATTCATCACCACAGTCGCCAATTGTTTTCATGAGATCTTTGCCTTTCTGCGTGACTTGTAATATGCTGCTAACATCCTCTTCATCAAGAACAAGTGAGAAGATAGCATTGTTATCTTTGATGTGATCCGCCAGACCAAGTCTAACTCCGACCATCGATCCAGCCACGGCCATCTGATCCAGAATGTATCTCACAGCGACCGTTGAAATCGAAACCCCATGCTTCGTAGCTACCTTTTTCAAAGTCTGCAGCAAACCTTGGAAAAGACTCCATCCTCCCCAAGCATCAACCATCTGCATTTTTCGTTTAATTTAAAATTAACAATCTTCAAATATACTTTGTTGAATGTGATCATGAATTTATTATTATTAGATATTAGTAAAATTACAACTGTTATGTAAGGCTTTGCCCAGAAAAGGGAGCCCTTCCAGAAATTCTCGACAGCCAAAGTCAAGCAATGGCCGAAGAGGGGGTTTGGAAATAGTTTTCAACCAGCAATAGACGCGCCTCGGTTAGAACCTCACTAGCTGCGTCATTGCCCCAAGCGCAAAGATGCTGTTCCTCTACTACTTACTCACCCTTTTATACAACAAACTACACTTGCTTTTTCATTCTATTAACGATGTGGGATAATATATAGTTTTGGCATTATTCATGGAAACAACTTTCAAAGCTAGGATATATTGAAAATATGGGGACTTTACCCGTTTGTACTTCTGCAGCGAAGGAGTGTTCAACGGAGGGCCAGCGAAAGGGATCGTTAAATTGGTGTCGAGGAACTTCTCGGATAGTAGTCCACCCATCACCGTGCCATACCTGTTCGATGAATTTCTTATGAGCCATTTGGAAGCATAGAATATGCAACAACAAAATCAGAAGCAACGATAATGCAAATGCAGGGTGTGTGTGTGTGTGTGAAAGAGAGAGAGAGAGAGAGAGAGAGAGAGAGAGAGACGTTATAAGCTTAACTCCGGTAAGCTGACAAAGCTCGGCCATCTTCTGTTGAGGACGCATGTCAACAATCGAATGCTGTACCTGAAGACGGGGAAATACAAAGAATTACGAAAGCATACCAAGACTTGCAACGCAGATCTGAGCCAACAAGAAAATCCTCTTACTTGGTTGCTCACAACTGGAATCCCATTTTCCAGAATCTTTTGAAGCCTCAACGTATCAAAGTTGGTCAAAGCAACGGTCTTTATCTTACCTACACGGCAATTGCTGAAGTAATCCAACCTAATCAAGCAATGGGGCTCCCATTATTATAACTGTCAGATGAATATAAAACCAGACAAACCTTCTTCCTTCAAGTCTGTGAGATGTTTAAGAGCATCGAGGTAACCAAGATTAGAATAGTCCCACCTAGTTCAGACAGAATGATGAACGAGTTTAATATGGAATTATCATGCCCTGAGACCTAACTAAATACCAAGAAATGGATAAACAAACTACCAGTGAAACTGAAGCATGTCAAGAGCGGCAACATCCATTCTCTTCCGTGAAACGTTAATGCTCTCCCGAACATAGCTACTAGTCATCTTCACCGGTGGAGGCACCCATTTAGTAAGACTGCATTGCAAAAGAAAAACCCACACTACAGTTTATGAATTTGTGTAATCTTCACTTTAATACCAAAATAGTTGGTTACTTACCCTCTAACATTTTCAAGGTACTCTGGCGGGCGCTCTCTACGTACTCTATTAATAAAAATACCATAAAGATCTTCTGCAGGTCCATCTGTTAACCAACAAGTGTAGAATAAGTAACACGAAACAACAGACATGACAACCCCCTATTTAAGTCATAATCCTAGTTAAGACCATATTCCATCCATTAAGAGAAGCTACCAAACAATGTCACTAGTTGATGCCGACATTATTGCAACCTGTGTGAGATAGTGCTCATAAATGAAACGACTCAAGAAGTGATGCCAAAACATAGTTACGAAACATGGTTTACATATATCAGCCAAATCAAAAGTGTTAAGTCCAGCATCAGCGTACTGTAGCATGGCCTCGACTGCATTATCTCTTTCAATTCTACCCCAGCCGCAACTCGTCTGCCACGTCCCATTCACCACTCTGAGAATCTTTCCCATTCTTGACTTCAGTTCTCTTCTTGTCATCAGTTAACAAGCACACAAATGGCCTTGACACCACTTTTCTAGTACCGAATGATTTACCACACTTATCCCTTTTCTTGATTGAATTGGATACAAGCAGACTCCATGACCATGAGTTGATTACAATCTCTGCCATTGGCAGATTCAATCCCAAAATTCCGAAGGCTGAGAGTTATATCCCATAAATCTTAACTGGATAGCAATGTACTCTCTGCCATATATAGTTCTATATTTGAAATGACATTTTCGCCCTTGACTATAGATTTATTATGTGTCAAAGTATTTAATCTCATTATCTCATATCTTTTTTATTTCCTTTCAGGTTTTATTTATTTTTATGACTTAAAGAGAAATCCACGACAAAATATTTATTTCCAAACACTCTTAAAAAAATATTCTATGTTTTCAATCTTAACTTCTCCATCCTATCAAAATAAATAAATAAAGAGGAGTAAAAATATTATATATTCTTCTCCCTCTTTTGAGAGGGACAGAGAAGTAAATTACTTACAGTGGTCAGCCATGTCGAAGGTGGAGAGACCGGCATCGGCGTAGCGGAGCATGGCGTCGACGGCGTCGTCGCGGTCGATTCTTCCCCAGCCGCCGCTGGTCTGCCACATACCATTGAGCACTCTGCATATCTCGAGCGAATCGTTCCCGTTCTTCACCACCGTTTTCCTCTTCTCCGCCACCTCAACTGCAGCCTCACAGCACCGCACCACTCCGTGGCTCGCTCTCCTCGGCCACCGGAATCCGCCGGAAGACCGCGAATTGTACGAATTGTAGATGAACTGGTGCACCGATATTGCGGCAGTCGCCATAGCTCACGCGCTGCCTTGTGTCGAATTTGGGTAATTTTTGACAGTTAATGTTGGTTAAATTTGGGGTTCATGTAGATAACGCATATTTTTCGGCCTTTTGTTTTTGCGATTTAAAAATTTAATTGAATTAATTTTGGGAAGAAAATTGTAGTATCTGCTAGAATCTAGATGAATGGATATGGCATATGCCACATTTCTTGAAAAAGAAAGCATAAAAGAGAAAAAGGAAATGAAAAGATCAGGCGATATTTTATTTATTTAGATGGTTTTTGGTATTAATGTTAAGGGTGCTTTTGGTAGTTTAGGTAAGATAAGACGAGATATATAATGTAAGATAAGCTTTAAGATAAAAATTTACTGTTGAGACAAGATAAGTAATTTAATGTTGTTGTTTGGTTGGTGAGATACAAATCAAGATAAAAATTAATATGGTGTTTAATAGGTTAGATTGTATTATAAATAAGATGTAAAATGACCATTTTGCCCGTGTCAAAATATGAATATATTTATTTATTTATTTGATATGATGAATTATTTAATTATTAAACAATTTCCATTAAATTACAGATTTATTAATTAATATAAATTTAGCTTAATTAATTAATTAACAGATAATTTATTAAACTTATGTATGATATGATTTATTAATTATCTTAGATAAGTTGATCAGATTCTCATACAGATTCAGCTAAGTAAATTAATTTAGTGAAAAATCAAGAATTAACTAATGCTTGCTATAATTAATTATTAAGCAAAATTGATGATTAATTAATAATTATTTAACAATTAATTAGTGATTAATAAATTTGTTAATAAATGATTAATTATTATTAATCAATGACAGTTTATTACATATGGTTATGTCTTTCCGTCTATCAATTTCCAGCGAAAGTGGTGGCCGGCCGGAAACCATGCACGTCCCTTGACTCCATTTCCGGCGACCCAATCGTCCCAAACTCAAATTCAAAATGGATAAAAATCAAACAAGAACATACAATGTAGCCAAAAGAAGACCAGAAGAAGAAATTTATTTCCCAAATCAAAATCAGAAACCAAATGAAGAACAAAAAGAGAATCGAAATCAGAGATTCAACAAACAAATCCAAGAAGAACGGAGTCGGCAAATTTTAGGGGGAAAAATAGGCTCAAATATGCCAAAATCATCACAGCCCCTAATCGAACAACAAACGAGAAACCCATTGTCCAAATCGAAACCAAAAACCATACGAAGAAGAACAGAACAAAATCAAATAATTATCTCAACAAACAAACCCAAGAACGACGTCGGCAATTTTTTTTTGGGGGAGGGGGGAAGAGGCTCAGATTTGCCAAAAACATCGTAGCCTAAAATCGAACAACCAAAACGAGAAACTCACTGCCCAAATCATCCCCAAATCATCCCATTCAAACACAAACTCGGAATCGAAATCAGAAACCAATCGGCCCAAACCCAAAGGTAATTGAACAAGATACGGCGGCCATGGAGCGACAGCTAACGGCGGACATGCAGCGACAGCCGACGGCGGCCATGGAGACCGTGGTCAGATCTGGAGTTAGAGAGCGGGTAAGGAACCACCACTACCGCCGCACAAACACCACTACCGGCGATAGTCGCCGCCGACAGCGAGAGAGTTGCATGGGTAGAAAGATATAGAGAGTTGCGGTGAACAACCGAGAACGACGACAGCCATGGTGCGACAGCAACCACTACCGCCGGTCGTCACTGTCTCGAGGAAGAAAGAGAGCTAAAAATAATTGCATTGTATTGAGAGCTAAAAACTTGTGTATATTGCTTGATTATAGTTCTATTACACACCCTCTTATATAGGGTTCAATATGATGCTTAAGGAAATAATAGTAGA
>JAYDZE010536130.1:0-15140 GCA_034509125.1 Monilaria moniliformis
ATCAAGCATCATGGGACAATTGCGAAAATTGTTGAAGTTATGATATAATCGGCTGATTTTAAAACTTGTGGAACTGATCAGAATTTGACCAAACTTTGTGGTTTTCTGGCAATTTGTCCTATTTATTAATGAGGAGATAAATTAATAATAAGAGAGAAAACGTTGTTACATATATTAATGATAAGAGATAAAAATTTATTTAGAATATTTTTTTTTTCAAATATGAAAATATAACATTTTTAATGGAACAAATCTAAAATGAAAATGTATCATTTTCTTCTGGGACGGAGGGAATATTATTAAATTAACTATATTTGAGAATTCAGAAATTAATCTCGTGTTACTTAAATTCTAATTCTTCTCTTTTTTTTTTTCTTATTCCTTTTCGCCCAAGATTAATATTCAAAAATTGTAATAAAAATATGACCTTTTGAAATTTATAAAATTTTATAGTATTTAAATTAAGTTTGTATTTGATTTTGAAAAAAAATTATCAACAAAACTATGAAATGTCTTCTCGAACCCTTTGTATAAAATGTCCGCCCCATCAACCTTCGGCAATCAGCAACGATTCCATTAAATCTCACGTGATCAAGCTTCAGCAATCAGCAGCCGACGATGATTCCCTTCCACGTTGGAATGTGCTGCTCCTTGAGATTTATTTGTAGATAATTATTAAATATTAAAATAAATATTCTTCGTTATCTGTAGAGCTCAACTTTAGTGACTCACAAAACTTGGAAAGAAACTTATGATTTGATCCATTCATCTCCAAAGAATTGTTGTATTAATTCTCTTTCTTTCTAGTAGACAAGAAAGTTGCGTCACTTTCACTAAGTTTACAAAACTCTTTTTAACAAAAGTTCTTGAATTCAATTCTATTTGCGCGTGGGTATATTTTCAATTTGTGTGATCGTAAATTTTCCATCTTGTATAATGATATATTAATTCCGTCTATGTATACTATAATGCCTTAAAATCAGCAGCGGATGCATGGGGGGGCAATTTCCCAATACCCTGGCCGGAAAACCACCATGGTCGCCCCCTCCATAGCTGTCGGCCCGTCCCAAAAAAGAAGATGACTGAAAAATTTAGTTTACTGCAATTAATTCCGCCACCTTCATTTATCAATTCTAGATCTGCCACTGCTTAAAATGACTTTACATATAATTTTGCAAAGAAAAATACAAAATGAATTAATATAATCTAAAAATCATACACTCATCACGGTTAAGTGGGCGAGAATCTATAACTTTACATGTCACGTTGCCTCCCAGAAAAAAATAAATATAAGAATCAAAGCCACCGCCCGGCCTCAAATGATCTCATATTATTCTTCTAAACTAAAGTAGAAAGCTTGTCGTACTTTAGCATAAGTCGTGTTTAACCACTAACTTAAATATCATTTATAATCTCTCTCTATATATATATGTAGAGAGAGAGAGAGGAGAGAGAAGCTTGTGGAATAAAGACTAGGGCTTTTGATGCACTTTATCGACCAAAGTCTTTACTCTTTTATAGTGAGTCAATTGTGTTGTGTAATTGGTAGTTGGCACCCAGCTATCGATAATTCTTGATTCCCCTCTTTTCTTTTTCTTTTCCCGGAAAACAGTACTTTATAATTGATTAGTGGGGCTAAATTGGAATTGAACTAAACCCATTATACATTATATATATGTTGGAATTATATATCTGGTTTTATTGTGTATAATAAATTAATAATTAAGAAGAAATTCAATTAATAATTTAAATCATAGAAAATTCTAGAATATATTAAAGTTTATGTATTTAATATTAAATATTATGAAAAAATCGAATTTCACCAATATTTTAGTAAATTTACAAACAATTAATTCAAGAATAATTTAGTAATGTAATTACAAAATAATTTTAAAAGTAAAATAAATTTGGAAAAAGAAGATTAACAGCTCAGTAAGGAAGTTATAGAAAGAAGGAAAAAGCTACTGATCCCAGCTGTATTATGTTAAGCGGCGCACTAATTTAAGTGGTTCGTTTGACTCGCACTTCCTTCGCCCGCAAGCCATAGGGCTGCGCCACGTGGATGAAACGCGTTTCCCCCACGCGCCTCCTTTTTGGTTGCTTGCCAAGTATAAATTTGTGAGTATTTTACTTAGAAATTCATTTTTCAAACATGTAAAGAAAATGATTAATTATGTTTTATATTCCAACAACGTATTTAAAAAAATAGCCTAATTTTTGTTTTTCATCAAAATGTCATCGGCTTTCATCATTTTTTATAAAATATTTTACTATACAAAATTAGGTGATAAAAAACTAATTCTCATAATTTGAGGTAGATCTTGTTTCCACCTCAACACATAAAATGACGTTGTCCCAAAATTATAACATATTTAAGAAATTATTACCAACTTTAGCTTTTTCCAGAAAATGTCCCAATATTTTAGATTATTTCAGAAAGTGTCTCCAATTTCGAAAAAATGAAAGTTGGGAACATAAAATACTATTAACTCTTTTAATTTTTTGCTAAAATGACATAGTTTCATGTGTTGAGGTTAGGGCTGTCCAAACGGGTTCGGGTAATCGGGAAAAACCGAACCCGATCCGATACCCGTCGGGTATCGGGTATCCGATACCCGTGAATGCGGGTTCGGGTGTATTTTCGGGTATTGCATTGTAGTCATTTTCGGGTGCGGGTACCCGATTTTTCGGGTCGGGTATCCGCGGATACCCGTTTGGGCAGCCCTAGTTGAGGTAAAGTTTTTATATAGCGGGACATTTTATGAAATAGGCTGAAAATTTGAAATTAGGGACATTTCATAAAATACGGTTGATGACTTACAACTCTATTAACTCTAAAAATTATACATTTGACGCCGTTGGTAAAGTTAAATTACATTTATTTCCAATTATACCCCTTATTTGCTTAATTGAGATAAATTAGTTAACAAATCACAAAAATCACACTATTCAGACTCTAACTGTGCAAAAAATAACACTAAATCTCACTCATTATGATATATTAGTAGAATTCAAATATATATTTTCTTAATTGGAAACTCATTCACACACAAAAAATAAGCTACACCCAAACCATAATTCCAAATGTTTCCTTTATTTTTCTCTATTCTTTTATGAAGTAGAAAATATATATTTATACATCATATAATTTTTTAGAAACTAATATATTTACAATAAATTTCAAATAAATAATCCAATAACCACATAATCAAACTAGTGTAAACTATTACTATATATACTAAAACGAAATAACCTATACTTCCACATTCTCATATGAATTATTCATCGGGATTATGATTTTTTTTGTCTTGCATTCATTTTATACAAATATACAAATCGAATATTTCTAATATACATACAAAATATTATATTATAAAATAAATATATACACACGGCAAAGTAGTAAAAATATTGAAAAATACAAAATTATAACAGAAAGTAGAGTAACAACAAAACAGTTATAAACTTGCACAATCAGACGTGGCAGACTCAAATTAAAAGCAAGCACGACAGGCTGTTCAACTTTCTCTCTCTAAGTCGATATATATACCCTAGTTTGAGCGCATAATTTGCACCAAAAATACACCATTACCGAATTTTGATCTTCTTTGTGCTGTCGATTGGGTGTCCTAAATGCATTTCGGTTGCATGAAAAACCCTTTTTTCAGTTTTCCTTTTCATTCATTATCGAAATTCTTCTTCTTGCCTTGAAACCTCATTATTCCGAGTTTCCTTACGTGAAAGGAGCTTCTTTTCTTTTCTTTCCAGCTCCTGAATATCAATTATTCCTGCCCTACATTTTTGCGCCTTTTATAAAAATTAGCATTTCTTCTAAACTTTCTTCAACCATTCTTTCTTCCAATCGTATCACATTCAAGAATAGAGCCCACATAAACGAAAATGTTTGACGGGTTGTTGAAAAGCAAGTTCTTTTCGAAATGGTAAGATCAGTTTTCATGGCGATTTGGTTTCTGGGTTGATATATGTATATATTTATTTATATGTGTGTGTGCATTTTCTGATCTAAAATTTTGGGTTGTTTTTTTGTTTTTTCCCTTCTTGGAAAAATATAGCAAGTCGGATATTAAGCTGACTCGGACAAGAATCGAGATTATAACGAGAAAGAGAAATGCAACACAGAAATATCTGAGGAATGATGTTGCTGATCTGCTTAGAAACGGATTTTATACTGACGCCTTTAACAGGGTAAGCTCTCTCTCTGTCTCTCTCTCTCTCTCGTCAGTAACTTTGATTTTGTTTATTTGATCAAGTTTTCGGACTTTTCATGTATTACATTCTGTATATGCACGATTTTCTTGCCTGAATTTTTTTCTTTTTGGTATTTTGGTTCTTGAATCATCTGGGATTCTGATAGACGATAGTTTTCGAGCTAGAATCTTGAAAGAAATTCTCAAAGAAAATGGCGCGTCATTCTTCTGAATGTTTTTTGGATTTTTCTCCCCTAAAATTTGTTGTAGCGTTTTTTATTTTCATTTTCGTATTATCAGTGATTCTGATCCTAAGAGTTCTTGATAATACAAAAATCTTGAAAATATTCCCAAATAATAATGTTACGCCATTCTTCCGAGTAATTTAAGGAATTTGAGAGTCTAGTTGAATGGACAAATCGGAGATTTTGGAGGATTCGGCTGTAACTTTTCTATGTGGCTGGCTGTTAGAGAGTTTATTGTGCATAAAGTTTGGTGCACACTATCCTATGCTGGTGATATGTCTATAGATATGAATTGCTTTAGATGATGGAAATTTAATAATGTTTTTTCTGTTTGAAAATTTGAAAAAAGATGATGAAAGAGAGAAAAGAGTTAGATAGACACAACTCCCTTAATCAAGTAATTGGTTTCAGGTTTGATCCACTTGTTATGTCATCCTTGTACAAAGCTCATTGTTAACTTGTCCACAATCATAAGTTATTTTTAGGATTAGGACAGTGACGCTTTTAACTTGTCGTTCTGTCTTGAGTTTTCTTAGTAGTTGTTGGTTGTGAGAATCTGATGTGACAACATTAATTACAGTAGATCATGTAGGGAATGTGAGATTAGGTTCCTAATCTTAATAATGAATAATTGACATACCAATTTACATAGAAAATTCTGAAGAAGAAAATTTGAGGCTCACTGGTGTGTTACTAGATTTGTGGAATGAGATTGAGATTGAGTTTGTTACAATAGTAAGCAAATGAACCTTTGTCAACGTTCTACTTTTCTTGTTTATCTGCATTTTTTGAACTTCCAGATCCACCATTCTTATGATTGATAGAGCTGTTTTTGACCTTTAAACAGGCTGAAGGGCTTCTTGCTGAGATGAACAGGTCTCAATGTTACGAGTTAATTGACGAGTACTGTGAACATATCTTGAAGAATCTTTCTGCCATGAACAAACAGAGGTACGGGACCTTTATTCTTCAGTTAAATGCTGATAAGCACCATGTTCTTCTGTAGAGTTTGTATGAGCAGAATGATGATAGGATTACTCTATGAATTTCAATTATGATATAGTTTGTAAGACTAAATTCATCCGAATTGTGATCACCACCACTAACTGAAATAATGATGTCCTTACTTTTCTCCTAGTCTTAATTTTAACTTTGAGGCTTACCAGAAGTACCAAAATATACCTTGGAACTGAATAAACGTTCATTCTGAGCAGGGAATGCCCCGAAGAGTGCAGAGAAGCTGCAGCATCATTGATATTTGCAGCAGCGAGATTTGCTGATCTGCCAGAGTTGCGTGAGCTGAGAACCATGTTTTCTGAGAGATACGGGAAGTCCTTGGATTATTACGTCAACAAACAGGTATCCTTGCATGGCATATTCATATCTGGTTCAACATTTAACAGTCTTCCTATACTCAGCAAAGTAAAATTGGATGTGTTTTGTTTAGTTCACTGAGAAGTTGAAGGCGGATCCTCCCTCAAATGATATGAAGCTTCAGTTATTGCAAGAAATAGCTGCAGAATCTGGCTTAGATGCAGAAGCTCTGGAAAATGAACTTTTCAATGAGTCTGCATATGCTAAGGTATCATTCTGAAATAATAACCCTCATAAAGATTCTGGCAATTGTCATTTCATATTGGAAAAAGAACGAAAAATCCAACAATTTGTGTGGAGTCTGCTTCATGCACCTGTGATTAAGCTTAGGTTGGCTGCATTTTGAGGATTTGAAACCTAACCATCTCTTTGGTGAAATCTTCGACTCTGTTGCAGAATTGTGTGGATGGATCTGCTCCAAAGGCCACGGCAGGATATGAGTTTGGCCATGCAAGAGAGTTCAATCCTGAGAGGAAAAAGGAGATTCCAGCTGATGCAAGAAATGGCCTTAGTCCTCCTGGCAAAATCAACTACACTCAAGTGGATAAAGTTGGCAGAGCTGCGAAGCCTAAGGAAGCAGCAGCGCCCATGAGGAAGGTGCCCAAGGAGGATGATGAAGACGAACCTCTCAATCTCAGGCGCACTCCTCCTTACACCAAACCCGTATCAAACAAAGCAATGAGCAGCTCTTCAGACGAGAGTGATTCCAGTAATGACAAGGTTGAAGCAGCCCCTGAGCCAACAGTTGACAACGTGCTTAGAGGTAAGCCGATGGGGAAATCAATGAGGACAAGACTCAGTAAACCTTCACCGGTGCTGGAGGTTGCTGGTGGTGATGAGAATGAGAAGGTGGTGAACAAAGATAACGTGGCACAAGGTCGAAGGATCTTGAGATTCTTTGATGGTGGCCGTGGCCAAAGAGACGAAGAAGAGAAGGTGATGGACAAGCTTCTAAGGCGCTACAGTAGGAAAAGGGGGTCAAATAAGAATGGCAAATCAGAACCAGAGGTGAAGCTGCCTCCAACAGATTCAAGCAAAGAGAAGAACCTAAGGAGTCAAGATGGTCCAACCAGAGCATCATCTTTTCGTGTCGAGCCAACGGGCCCCATGGAGACTGATCCTAGGAAGCATTCTCGGGCTGCCTCATTCCATCCAGACCTACTGAATGGCAACGCTCATGTGCATCCCAAGCTGCCAGACTACGATGAATTTGTGGCTCGGCTTGCGGCTTTCAGAGGAAAATGAGCCTATATAATATATAGTGTGTAGTGTGTGAAGCATTCATTTCATTCTTTATAGTTTCAAGATTAGGTGATGGTGATATATCTCTTCAACTTGTTCATCACTATGATATTTCTCATCAGTTGGAAGTAGTATCAGTGTAAATCGACACATCATTCATATTCATATTCTTTATGAATATCTGAAGCTATTATAACATATTAACATGTTGACACCCTCATGCAGATTTTTTTATTTTTTATTTTTTAAATTTCCTCAATAAATCTAGTCTCTTCTCATAATTTTATTATGAATTAAACGAAATAATTTCCCTTATAATCTGTCAAAATGCGATGCCATGTAGATCGAATGTCCATATTTTATGATTTATATTTGGTCTTAATTATGCATTAAGATATGATTTATGTTTAAAAAACAAACCTTTCGGAAAAAAAGAAGAAGAAAGAAGCAAAGAAAAGAAAAGAAATAGAAAAGGAACAGCACAAAATGGAAGGCGGAGAAAGCGTTGTGCCGCCGTACGCGGCGGAAGAAGGCGGCGATTTACAGGAGGAGCAAGTAATGAGTGAGGTTCACCTTGGGTGCCCACCGAATCGACCTGGGCCTCACATATCCCGCTTCACCGTCTCTCTTCCACCTCGTTAGGGTTTTTCTATGCTTCTCTTCAATTCGTTCTCTTAGATAGGATAACAAGGTGGTGCATCTTAGAATTTCAACCTTCTTGCAACTATGTTGATTGAGCATTTTTTTTCCTTTTTGATTCTTTTTGCAATTATGTAGGAGTTGAAGAGATTGACGATCGTATGAATTTTGTGCGTGGGAAAGTCTATGAAGTTGATGAAGATGGAGAGTTAGTTGTAACTCGAAGACGGAGTACGCTTTCTTTTTGCAGCACGTGTTTTGATATTTACTCCAACTCTCTCTCTCTCTCTCTATGTTTTTTTAGTTCATTCATTTTGCTTGACTGTGATTTATAGGTGTTTAGTTCATTTTACCTACTGTTTTCTGCTTAAGCAATGTAATCACAAGACATTTTTAATGTCGAGAGTATCATGTTATTGAAGATTTTACAGCCCCAGTGAGAATAATTAACTGGTAGGTAAAAGAATAGAGGAGGCTGAGAAATTGATTGTATTAATTTGGTCTTTAATTTGCAGAGCCATTGAAGGATTCTTTTGTTATCTTTGTCCAGCATAGCATCACTTCTTCAATACCAAGAGTTGGCCTCCAGGTAACAAAGCCATTGGCATCTTAACGACGTACACTTAATGGCAAGACATGCTCGTACATTTTCGAAGTCCTTCTGATAGAGTTTCTCCTAATTTAGGTTTGGAGAGCAGAATTGGTTCTAGCTGACTTTGTGTTGCATATGACATATAATAAGTCATCTAGTTTTGATGGAGTTGTTGCAGTAGAGATTGGTTCTGGTACTGTTAAAGTTTCTTATGCTTAGTTTTGGTGAGTTGTGGAGTACTGTGCTTGTCTTGTTTGTAGGACCATCTCTGAAGGCGAGTTGGACGTCGGATAAGGAGATGATAACTGTTTGTTTGACTGGATTTTCTTTCATTTCTTTTGTCAGGGTTAGTCGGCATGTTACTTGCCCGTGCTGCTAATACTGTATTCATAACTGGTATGACACTTGAACTGAACTCTGTAATTTGCTGGAGTAACCTGCTTCTTTCCTATGGCATCCGTTCTTTATATTGGACTAGTGCTAAAGAATATTGACATGATATAAGCGACTAGACCATGTGCTCTCTGCCTGTTTTCTTGGACTCACATTTTCACCTACTGATGATTTCATTCAAATTTAATGAAGGGGGAGAGTAAGGTTTGGTTGTATATGCTAAGTAGTACTGCTCAAGGTGAAATGAATAGTGTAGAAGATGTGGAGTTGCCCTATGTTTAGAATGGAAAAGAAAATATACATATGAGATGGCTCGGACACATTAGGTTATTTGTCACATTCTTCGTGGCGTTAGCATGTGGGTACGCATTTCTTGTTATCTGATGTAGGTTATAAATGTTTTGGATGTGATATGTTGATAAACTGTTCTTACCTCTTTATTATAGATAGAGGTGATGAAGTACTTGAAAACTGTGCCAAGAATGTTAATCTCAATGCTGGAAACTTCCACCACGAGGCTTCTATATATGTACGCGAACTGGATTGGAACCATCCCTGGCCACCAGTGATTGTGGTAGATCCTCCATCTGAACAGAGGTAGCAAGCAGTTATATTTGAAAGTCTAATGGATTTGTGAGGTTTAATTGTCATATAATTGCTTCACATTCTTTTATTATTTTTCCGCTTCTTCTCTATAATTGATCTTACAAATATCTCATATAGCAAATCACTTATCTTGTGCAGCTATGGTTGGAGCATATCAGAGTTTGAAAAGCTTCAGAGTGCTTCTTTGCTCTTAGCTGCTGATGTTATCTACAGTAACGACCTAACTGATGCCTTCTTCAATATATTAGAAGCAATCATGTCCAGTAGTCCAGAAAAGGTGAACTGAAATGAACTGTGGGAAATTGCCGCTTGAGAAGGTCATATAGGAACTGTAGTCATTGTTTTCATTCATAAGCAGTAAGATGATGGAGGCTCTTGATCCTAGGAGACTATTAACAAACAGAGATAATAATGGATGACATCTTGAAACAGAAGTTATTTTATAAAAAAAAAATTCCTCTAAATTCGAAATCTGATATTCTCTATTATCTGATGGCATTTCAGGTAGTTTATCCATGCCTTAATCATGATAGGCTCTCTGCATTCAGATAAGAATGTTACTGTTTGTTTCAATGTTTTTGTGCATTAGAAATGAGATTGAGCTAGGGAAGATAAATAATACTAACATGTTAAGTTAAGTTGTTATGGCCCTCCTGGTGTTACAGTCATGATCATGTTTCAGATTATCATTTGCACCAATATGATTATATTTCTTAAATAAATGTTGTTCTGGGTGATATTTTTTCCTCTTGTTTTTAAAATAGTACCTAACTTTGGTATACTGTAGTTTCTGGGACCTAGAAATTTGAATGAATATCAATGTATTTTCTATCTAATATAGGTGCTATACCTAGCTCTGGAGAAGCGGTACAACTTCTCCATCGATGATCTTGATGTTGTTGCAAATGGCTATTCACACTTCCGAAGTTATCTTAAAGTCAAGGAAGGTGAGCATCGTTTTCTGTCCTATTCCATCCCTCTCATCAACCTGAAATTCTCATTGTGTATCCACTTTGCCATTGTTGATGCAGAGGAGGAGGATGCTCTTGAAACTGAATTTCCACCGGGATTTGTCGGCAGGCTCATCAACCTGGAAGAGATTCCTCAGTACGTTCACGAGTACGAACGCGGAAACGACGTCGAGATTTGGCAGATTAGACATGCCGGGCCCAAGCCTTGAATCTATCCGGTAATTCTATCATGTCACATTCGCTATGCCTAGAAAGCTTGGCATGTTATAGAAAAACATATAACGAGAAATGGGGAGTTGTGGCTGTCACATGCAAGCCTGCCTTTGAAGGTCGGCTCAAAAAGTCACTTTATTTCAGCATCAAAAGGAATTGATGCTTCACTTTCTTTGTTTGTCTGCTGCCTCAAAACTTTTAGTCTTCAAAAGGAGATTGAAAATTGTTGCCGAGTACATGAATATTAGTAGGAATTTGTTTAGCTATAAAGATTTGTGAAGGAGGGAATGCACACTACATTTTCCCGTACCTACTCGTGTTTCAATCTCGTATTTTATTTTTATTCTAACAATTCTATTTATATGTGAGATTAACTAAACATTAGATTGAAAATAGCACATGGAAATAGATGGGGACGAGGCTTTTGGATTTGTACTTTGTGAATTAGATAATTGTTTATGTGCTCGAAAGGGCAGACATAATGCCCTTATAAACTAAACGGGATCGATTCGGTTCAGTTTGATTCGATTTGATTATTAATGATTTTATAAGCGGAATATTAATAAGAAATGAATCCACACCATAATAATGAATAACATTATTCTTCTTGAGCTTAGTTTCTTGTTGACTCAAACTCCCCGACATATTAGTTAGAGAAAAAATATCTTATTTATGCTACGCTTTGTCGTCTATAATGATGTGTTATTTTGTTCTTTGAAGTGGCGATACTCAGCTACAAAATATGTTCTAAATTTCAACATACTTTAAAAGAAAGAAACCTAGATCGATTAACTAATATCTAGACATCTTCTCAAAATTGTAAGAACTAATGAAGCAAAATTTAAAATTACACATTTTACAGAACTGTTATAAATCTTACACCATAGTACCAAAAATTTGGTATATATCACAGTATACAAAAATTTATATTGATATTGTACCGAAATCTTCAGGCATAGTAAATGTACCAAATTTTTGATATTTTTTCAATATAATAAATGCGGTATATCGATATTTGAGTGTTATTTTCCCTCTCCTAATTGTTGGTATAAAAGGAGAGGTCATGGATTCTAGATTCTTACTTTGTTCTTCACCCAACTCAAAAGAAAAAAAATACAAATTAATAAATAAATAAATGCACATTTGTGATTAGCACTAATTATTAATTAATAATATCCTACGAACTTGATGCAGTTTTTATCTAAAACTACCACGTATGGTACCTTCTAGAACCCTTGTCCGCCGCCAGAACAGTAGAATACTACGGAGGAGGCTCCTTGCCATCTGGAGGCGCCGCCAGCCGGAGCTCCGATAACTATCTCTAGTGTTCATTTATTTATTAGCTACAGAGGCAGTTTGTAAGGCTATAACTGAAAATTAGTGCTTTATTCCACGCAGCAACGGAACTTCCTTTTTTACTGCATCCAATTTTCTACATTTTATCCTTTTCCACCGTTCTGGTAAAAGTGAAGAATCCAACGTCGTCGTTTCCTGCTCGCCAGCTCTCGTAATCAAAGGAGTCATCATAGGGATTGCTTCAGCTTCACTCTTTTTCCAATTTTGATTCGCTCAACTGGGAGAAAGGGGGAAAAAGCGCAAACAGTTGAGCTGTATCACTAAAACCCTCAATTTCCTCCAATTTCAGCCGTTTTACACACGCCGTGTTTTGCGTGTGACTGTGTGTGCGTCACTCTCTGTGTCTGTGTGTGTTTGGGGAATCCCGCGGCGGTGATTCGACTCGCCAGAGAGCGCAATGGGCTGCACGCAGTCGAAGATCGAGAACGAAGAGACGGTTAACCGATGCAAGGAACGGAAGCAGCACATGGAGCGTGCCGTTACGGCGAGGAACAAGTTCGCCGCCGCGCACTCCGCCCATGCCATGTCCTTGAAGAATACCGGCGCCGCCCTCAGTGACTTCGCCCAGGGTGAGGCAATCTACCCCTCCACGGCCGTCGCCGCCGCTTCCGCTTCGCCCTCCACCGCAATCGGGAGTGCCGCCCCGCCTCCCCCTCACCCTTACGAGAATTTCCCCCCTCCGCCCCCTCCGCCGCACGAGTCGTTCCCGAACACATCGCCGCTCCAGCGCGCCGCTACCATGCCGGAATTCGTGATACCCCGACCCGTAAACAATCACGCGGATCCGATAATGGAGGAAGAAAACGAAGAGGATGATGAATCGGAGAGTAGCCATAGCCTGAAACGGCGTAGTAAGAGTAGTAAGAGTGCGGGTAGAGGTGGGATCTCACCTCCAGAGGCTGTAAAAGACGACGTTTTGCATCAGCAGCGGAAGAATGATCAACGGGACCACGTGCACCAGCAGCAGCCGCCTCCTCCACCGCCGAATTCGACGTCTTGGGATTACTTCTTCGGAACTGACAACATTCCAGGGCCGACGTTAGCGGATGTGGAGGAGAATAGTGTTGAGAGAGAGGAGATGGAACGGAAGATGCTTGCAGAAAGGGCGAGGAGAAAAGAAATGGAGGAAAAGGCCAAGGCTGCGAAAGCTGAGGCTGTGGTAGAGGCGGTGGAGATGGTTAGTGAGCTTCCTCCGCAGCCACCGCCACCAGAAGCTGCAATAGCAGCGGCAATGGCTGGGAAGAGAGCAAAACAAGTTGTTCTTCCGGCTGAGGGAAAGAAGAAGAGCGGGGCTAACGTGAGCCTTGTTCAGATATTTCTTGAGCTTGATGATTGTTTTCTTAAGGCTTCTGAAAGTGCACATGATGTTTCTCGGATGCTCGAGGCCACCCGCTTGCATTATCACTCAAATTTTGCGGATAAAAGAGGTATTTAAGGGTCATTATAGTTGGAATTTAATGTTCTTGGTACAAGAAAAGTTCTGTTTTGATGATTGTGGACTTCTCTTTCTTGGGTGACAGTACTTTACTATATAAATATGAAATTCATGCATATTAATTAAGCAAGAGATAATAGTGATGACAGTTTCTCACCTTAGCAGTTGTGTTTTTGGTTGTACAGCATGAACCCTAAATTATTCAAGCAAGTATTAAATATTTGTTTTTTCATTGGCAGGGAATATCAATCATTCAGAAAGAGTGATGCGTGTCATTACTTGGAATCGGTCCTTTAGAGGTTTGCCTAATGCTGATGATGGTGTGGATGATTTTGATTCGGAGGAGCATGAAACTCATGCAACGGTGTTGGACAAGATGCTGGCATGGGAGAAAAAGCTTTATGATGAAGTGAAGGTATTGTCATGCTTCCATCTTGTTACTAATTTGCCGTCATTTTGAAGATATAAAGTTTTTTAATTTTGTTTCTATGGGAAAAAAGTATCTGGTTTTCCTTTGCTGGCCGAAATTCATTTTTATTTTTATTCCAATCATCAATGCTGGCTGAACTGATTTCTCCTGAAATTGGTCCTTATGTATTCACATCCTAGGTTTATGCCTTTTAAATGTAAATCAACTGCTAGAGTTCAGCAAGTCGAGATCATTGTTCAAATATTGAAACTGGCTGTGTCATGGCTTTTGACAATTTTGTGGTATTGTCACCTTGTATCTTCAAGTGGTCCTGAGTCAATGGCAATCTTATGATAGTTCAGCTGATTTTGGAAATCGTTTGTTTAGACATTAAGATGTGGTAGCAGTTGTGTACCTTGCCCTTGTTTTCTTGTCAATGGAATAAAACTTACATCTTTCGCTTTCGCATTTAGATTTTAAATGTAAACTTCAGTGATCTGTAAAATATATTTTGAAGATGAAGAACCTGGAAGGCAATGAATTTGTTGCAGGAATCTGAACTCCTCTCTCTCTCTCAATAAAAATCATGGAATGGGAAAAACATATTTTTGACTTGCCATTACTTGCAATAAACAGTACAATCTAAAACAAAAACTGTGAGCAGAAAACTATATATTACTTATTGATGGAATCAAAATAATTAGGTTCTTGCAGTCTTGTAGACAGATAGAAATAGCAGAACATAATTTTCTTTTTTAAGTTTAATCCAGTCTGGTATGTTATGTTGTCCTTTTGTTTGGTGATTAACAGGCAGGAGAACAGATGAAACTTGAATATCAAAGAAAGGTGGCTTCATTGAATAAGTTGAAGAAACGCAGTTCAAACACAGATGGATTGGAGAGAATGAAAGCAGCGGTTAGCCATCTGCATACTAGATATATAGTTGACATGCAGTCCATGGATTCCACTGTTTCTGAAATTAATCGTCTACGTGATGAACAACTCTATCCAAAACTCGTTGCCCTTGTTGATGCGTGAGTTCTCAAGCATTTCTTTGTAGAAACTAATGATCTATCTGTCTGTCCATGCTCATTTGAGAGTCTGACGCTACTTTTATAGCTTTTGTTGTGTAAGTTTATTCTTAAAATTCCTTTTTCTTGTATATGCCTTCTATACAAGTTATATCTAAATTCTCTCATCAAAATACTGTGTTACATAAATTTTCCTTTTCTTTCTTAATGATTTGACTATCTGAATTGTTTTTTCAGGATGGCTATAATGTGGGAGACTATCAGAATACACAATGAGAACCAATCCAAGATTGTTCAAGCATTGAGGTATCTCGACATCTCCCAAGCTCCAAAAGAAACAAGTGAACACCACCATGAGCGCACGCGCCAGTTAGGTGGTGTGGTTCAGGAATGGTTTACAAATTTCAGTGAACTCATGGGCCAGCA
>JAYDZE010536141.1:0-15139 GCA_034509125.1 Monilaria moniliformis
CCGGCTCGTCGCTGTGCAAAATGTGGTGAGTTGGGTCACCATGACTCTAGGAATTGCGATAAAGTAAGAGGAAAAAATAAGAAGGAAATGCACAGTGTTGCAGAAGAGTGATTTTTTTATATTTTTTTAGTTATGTTTAGTAGTTTTAATCTTTAACTATGATCACTACATTTATATTAAAATCATTATGATTGATGCTCTATGTTTTTGTGAAGACTCCATTACGAACAGGTGTTTTAAATTAAAGCATCATATTTAATAATATTGTTCATTACAGTGCCCCTAATATTTCGGTATAGATATATAAAATTTGCATTGCAATACCGTGTAACCTAAGTTTCTTTATTGTATTATCCGTTTTCTGAGTATATTTTCATATGCATCAATTCTACATAATTAGTTCATAAAAGATCAATGACGTATATGTGATATCTATTATTAATGTCGTTGAAATATAAATGCTATGCGTTTAACATCTTAATTTCTTTGTCAAAAAATCATTTTTTTCATAAACGGTAAAACATTACTACATACACAAATTAGTATTGAAACTCATTGTCACGAATAATTGTAGTGGTCTTGTTCAACATATGAATGGTCCTAATTCATGTAAACTTTGATGCAATATTATACTATGCTACTAAGTTATAAAATATATTTACCAGGATTTATAATAGATTTACATGCAAAAATATTGTTCGCCATAGAGCAAAAAAATAGTTGTTTTCGATTAAATCATTTGGTTGTAGTTTGAGAATCATTATGTAATGGATCAATTGTCAGGGAAACAAAATCTCCTGCATAAGAATAGTTGTTTTGGTCACCATATCACTGATACATATCTCATGCAAATGAATAGTTGTTTTGTTTAACTTAAAGCATCATATTTAATAATAAGTTTCATTACGGTGCCTCTAATATTTCAATATAGATATATAAATTTTGCAGTGCAATACCGTGTTTCATAAATTTTGTTTTGGTATTATCCGTTTTCTGAGTACATATTCATATGCATCAATTCTACATAATTAGTTAATAAATGATCAGTTACGTATATGTGATAGCTATTAATAATGTTGTTGAAATATAAATGCTATGCGTTTAACATCTTAATTTCTTTCTCAAAAAATTATTTTATCATAAACGGTTGAACATTACCACATACACAAATTATCATTGAAACTCATTGTCACGAATAATTATAGTGGTCTTGTTCAACATATGAATGGTCCTAATTCGTGTAAACTTTGATGCAATATTATACTATGCTACTAAGTTATAAAATATATTTACCATGATTTATAATAGATTTAAATGCAAAAATATTGTTTGCATAGAGCAAAAAAATAGTTGTTCTCGATTAAATCATTTGGTTGTAGTTTGAGACTCATTACGTAATGGAACAATTGTCAGGGAAACAAAATCTCCTGCATAAGAATAGTTGTTTTGGTCACCATGTCACTAACAGTAATTCATGTTAAGATAAATGCAATATTATTAACTGCTACTAAGTTGAATCCTTTCTTAACATAGGTAGACATCAACAAAAATTGTACGACATAGAACTAAAACAAGTCATAAAAACATAAACACTGTATTGTTCATAACATAAGTTGTTCACTTCTTCTTGTAGTCGGCCATCATCTTCTCAACATTGATCTTACGGACCCTGCTTGAATTAACGTAATGTATATCTGCCATGCCTTTGTTTTCAAACATCATATGGTTGGTCTCAGCTTGCAACAAAGCTGAACAATACCTCGCTCGTAATGTGAGCAATACCTTCGTACCTCTAGCAGTTAGTCCGGTATTCCAGTCACTAATTCGCTGACCCATGTATGTCTCCAAGTGGCGCATTACATAAACACCACCGTCATTCTTGTTGCTAGTTGTTCTCCACGGCATTGTTAGTACACGAATGGTAGCCCTTCTCATTATGCTTGCTTGTTTTACTCCAACATGCTCACCGATATGAGAACAGAAGAAATGTCTCTGTATAACACAACAACTAAATATGTCATATATTCTTAAGAAAAACATTACCCATTTTCACGTAAATCATCACTTTATAATATATAAATCATTATTAAGAAATAACATCACATTAACTCACAATACTTTACATGTCACTTACCAAAGTCGAAGGTGTGTCCCCATATTTTACTTTGTGGCTGACTTTATCCCCGGTAATTGAGTGGTCAATTATGTCGACATACCCCGCCGTCATGTGAAAGCACACAACGTAGTAGTGTCTCGTCGAACATATTGGAAAGAAGACCTATACATTGAAAAAATAGTTTAATTAACTCATAACTATTTAAAACAACTTATGGGATTTGAATTGCAGAGTATATGTTACCATATCGTATTTATTCCATAAGAAGTCCGGAATATTTTGGGACTCGACATTTATTCGGTTGGAAAATTCATCGAGTTCCCTTTGTTCGTCCCATGTTTCCGGTCTGTTTATTACAGTGTTATGCTGGGAACAAATATAATGTTGTGTGTCAGTTGGCGTGTGGTGAATAAGATTCTCAAACCTAAGAAAATGGTTATTTACTTACGCAAGCGTGTGTGGTGAAGAAGAGCCTTAAGGGAGATGAGGCAGCCTTATACTCTTCCATGTGGTTCAAGTACGAGCTCCATGCATTTACCACACAAACAGAGATGTGCATATGAGGCACAAGGGAGGATATGTCCGATTTTGTCACTTTGACAACGTCATCGTCGAATACAACCCGGTGACTGAATAGTACATGAGTTGACCGTTAGATAAATCTATTGTAAATTATGTGCATAGAATCATAATAACAAATTATAGAATTGTATGTACTATGAATATGGGTATAAGCTATAATGAGATAAAGAGTACAATTGTGATAGTCAGAGATCAAAATAAACTTCTTACTCGTCTTCGTTCTCAGTTGTCAGTATCCAGTAGTACAGCTTTCTCTCCGCTGCATTGAGAATGTGTGAGATACTGACTGCACGCTCATTGTATGGGGAACGTAAAGCATGCGACGTTCGCTTCTTGAGTTTGGGTCGCAATTCATGGTGATTTTCATTATCCTGCTAATGTTGAACATATATAATATAGAAGATCGACAATTAAACCAAATATTTTCTCAAAGAACATATATTAATTTAATAAAAGATTTTACATCATGTATGAAGAACATGATTAAATATTGTAACATTACCTCCTTAGTGTCATTATACAGCACAATCGATGTGCATTGTTGTTCAACCACCTCAGCATCAACATCAGATCCAAGACTTTTATGTTTTCCGTCACTCACCTTCTTGAACATGATGCAATCAATTTCAATTCACGGTAAACAACAAAAGTAACTTATATAACATAAAAATAACTTTAACCAATTCTACTTCGCATGGATTAATTTCTGGCAACCCAAACACTAATGTGCTTTGTTCATCTCCTAGTTGCTCAAAGGCCTGAGAAAAAACATGCGAGTTGTTATTCACCAATACATTTTATATATTTTTAATATCAAATGTTATAACTACTTGCATCATCGCCAGGACATATGTGCTTTATATTGAAAAATAAATTCACCTCTAAAGCATATTTAACCATATCATCGACATTTATAAAATCTCCGTCGTCATTTTTGGTATCCACATATGTCTCTTTTCTCTTTGGTACAAGTACTTCTACTCGAGAATCTAGTTCCTTATTCATCCCGTCGTCAACAACTCCATGCTGTAAAATAATATAACGAAATAGCTATTTCCATCAACCTAAACAACATCACACTGCGACAAATAGACATATAATATACATACGAATGCCTATCGTTTCACGGAATAAGAATTTACAAAACAGGTCCATAATGATTCCTTAATGACAATATTTGTGCATATGTTACCTCATCATGAACTGGTTGTTCTTCTAGCTCATTAAATTCTACTACAGTCTTTTCACTGAAGGGTTGAGCCACAAATTCTGGCACGACATCAATATTGACACCAGCTTCGATCCGATCACACTGCCACACATATATACTTTGATATCCGTAAACTAATTAAACATATAAAGTAAAATATTCAAATAGTAATGATTTGGCTGCCATTAAACATAATAAGGTCTTACAATCCACCTAGATAATGCTTTAATTACCACATCATTTAGCAAGTCATCACATTGCACCAAAAAACAGACAGTGGTTAGTATCCCATTACTATTACAAAACAGTTCATTAATCAGTAGCATATCATACATCACCATTAATAGATATCAGTCCACCATAATATATTATCAAAAGTAGAGCAAGCACTTGTTTTGTAGATACGTATCAATTCATCTTACTTCGTCATCGCTAACTCCAAGGCTGAAGCTTGGAAAATCTGATTTGTTGGAGACGTTAGTCCTCTTATCCACCACTTTCATAACAGCATCCACAGTCTCGATCCACTCTGCATTGTTTAGGTCAGCATCCGTCATTGCTTGTGTGAGATTAGCAACCGTGTCAGCATGAGCATTGGGATTTTCCATAGCCAGCCCCATAACCTCCCTCGCAGCATCACACACAACTTTGAAGCAGCCTGTACCACGGAAGCTTGCCGGCGTCTCCTCCATTCTAGTTATTAGAGTTGTCATTGCCGTTGCTACCCCCTTCATAGCCTCCATCAAATTGTTCATTGATTTAGCCACATCGTCCACTGCATCTTGATCTTTATCAGCATTCAGTTCTCCATGTTCAGCTTCTTTGTCACCCTTCTGTTCTCTCTCCACGACCGGCACTACGGGCAATTTTTCCTTCTTCAATCTTGGCTCAACACACCCTTTTCCAAACACCCCGTCGCTTAGTTCCTCAGCTTGTCTCTTCTTCAGCAATTTTGCGGTCCACCCCTTAACAGTGGGGTATGCTCGCAGAACTGTTCTCCTGTAGTGTACCACACGGTCGACGTAGAAACACTACATACCATAAACACCAAATCACAGCATAATTCAAAATTTATTACAAACTTATACATTATCTATCTATGTAAATAATAGGCTGCTAAACAAATATTATAATAATACATTAATGTTTGTATTGATGAAATTCAATACAAGTTCAAATAAACCACATCCCAGGTATAAAAAAAAAAATACACCATTATAAGACTCAGTGGATAACATCCTATATAAATGAATTATGCATTAATGTCTAATCGAAATTTTTTTCACAGCTACCATGATCCTTTTACTATTTCAATTCATGCAATCAAGTCAAAAAATTATCATCATAAACCACATCAAATACCACCATTGTTCAAAAAATAATCCAGCATAACATTATGTAGTACAGATACTATTATTCTTACAATAATGCACCCCAAGTGTTGAAGACAATAAAATTATAATCACAGAACATTCTATACACCATCATTGGTTAAATAGTTATGCATTATTGTGGTCATCACATAACTTTTAAAAATATCAAAATAGTCCAGCATCAAATCACTACCCAGATTCCATCATACTTGTAATATTGCATCTTTATGATTCAAGTCTCACTACCCAGATTCCATCACTACCCAGATTCCAGATTAATAAATTTTACCCAGATTCCAGATTCCAGATTAATATTGTGGTCATCACATAACTTTTACCCAGATTCCAGATTCAAGTCTGCCAGTAGCATTAGGGTGAGAACAACCCTTTAATGCATAACCCAGATTCCAGATTCAAGTCTGCCAGTATCAAAATAGTCCAGCATCAAATAACTTCTACCCAGATTCCAGATTCAAGTCTCACTACCCAGATTCCATCGCTACCCAGATTCCATCACTACCCAGATTCCAGATTAATATTGTGGTCATCACATAACTTTTACTCTCACTACCCAGATTCCATCATAACTTTTAAAAATATCAAAATAGTCCAGCATCAAATCACTACCCAGATTCCATCATTGGTTCAAGTCTCAAATAAACTTTCGGACAATTACTGAAACTATCACTGCACAGTCACCATCATACTTGCACAATTTCACACCAAACCTTTATGATCCTTATACTATTGCAATCCATGTAATCAAGACAACAAAAATATCATCACAATTCACATCAAATACCATCATAGATCTTAGAATTTTTCAGCATAACCTTTTCCAATACAAACACCATGATCCTCACAGTAATGCACCCCATATATTGAAGGCAGTATAAATATCATGACAGCACAATGTATACACCATCATTGGTTAAACAGTTATACAGTTATACAGTCATCGCATAATTTAAAAATTATCATAACAATCAAGCATCAAAAAAATAAGCAGAAACCATCATAATGGTAATATTGCGTCATTATGAACCAAGTCTCAATCAGAATGTGTGATCCAAAAACATATAAATTTAGATGCAAAAAAAAAGGAGTACTCACCACAAGAAATGCTAGTGGGCCAGTATAGGGCGTAGACGGGTTGTCCTTCCAGCTCTTAATTGTTAACTGGAGTATGTCAATCATGTAGGCACACCAATTGTACCTACGAATGTCCGATATGTTGTCAATGTACTCCAGGATCTTTGGCTTAACGTACCCATCTGCCGTCCCCTCTATCAAGGCATGCTCCATAAGAATTAAAAATAATTTTTTGAACCATGGACCGCCGTCAGCGTCTTTTACCATTTGATCACGAACATATCCAGCTGACATCATATACTTGCCCTTTGGACACCCCACTGATATCTCATCTATGAGCTTTATGTTGTTTTGTCTTGCCTTACGTTCGATCTTTATGTCACCTCGGGGGAAACCAAATGTCAGCTCCACATCTTCTTCAATTATGTGTAGACCCCGGTGGTTTTCTAATTTAATACTGCAGGTAACTGGCTCAAATTTTGACAGTAGCCAATACGCCATCTTCCCAGGTATTTCCTTTACGGCGAAATCCAGCAAACTTCCAAAACCAATCTCGTGTATTGCCTGGATCTGCTTGTCATTGAGATCATTAATTAGCTTGACAAAGAAACTAGGACTCCTCCTTATAATTACACGGCCAGCAGCTCTTGGGGGTGGGGCGTTGGCCAGTTTCATCCGTTGTTCTTCGACAATTCTAATTAGCGGAACATCGCTATCAAAATCATCATCGTCTTGGTCTCGGCGTCGCTTATTTACTGGATCAAGAACGCATAGTCATCATAAGAATGAAATAAAGTCAGAATATTACGTATTATTGTAATACATCTGAAATATGAGAAATGTTACAATTTCGTTACACTAAAAAAAAGAAAGCGAATATATAGCGCATAAAATTCAATAAAGACTCAGAAAATTCGTCAAAAATGACTACAGAAAATTCGAATCTCAAATTTGCAGCGCACATACGAGTATTAGGTATTGTTTTTGTTCGTCATTACAGATATGTTACGTATGCAATCACAAGCCAATATCTTATATCATGACTATGTAATATGCATGAGTCAAATGTTCCAGAACATGCATAGGTATTTTAATAAGGTAATTAGTATTACAGGAATCCTCTTCATTTTGTTTAGTTTGAAAATATCACAAGATTTATATATAAACCTTTCACCACCCTTGTAAACAGGCAACTCATATATAGTTTATATAGACAGAAAGTAAAATACAACAAATCAAACATTTGGATATTATTATGGTTATAAAAATCCAAATAAAGCGTCTACATTTATAATGATAAATTTAAATAGACTTCATTATACGGCAGTTTTATGATCATTAAACATTTCTGCCAGTAGCATTAGGGTGAGAACAACCCTTTAATGCATAACCCAGTAGCTTTTTTGCAAAATAATCAAAGCCCTAAAAAATTGCCAGTTCGAAGATGACAGAGATTGCATGTTGTTCTTATGACCCTTCCTAAACATGCAACACATATTTAGTTAATGTAGACGGAAATTAAAATACACCAAATCAAATATTACATCTTAACTCAAACATCATGATTTTGTATGCTTAATACATTCAAAAAAAAAGTCGACATTTATACTGATAATATAAAATAGATTTCGTTATATTACTGTTTTAAGAACATGAATCATTTATGCCAGTAGCATTTTTGGAAACTACTCAAAGCCCTAAAAAATAGACCGTTCGAAGATTTCATGTATTGCATGTTCTTCTTATGACACTGGTTTTTTGTTTCAACGAATTTTTTCAATGATGGTCAACTGTTTATCAAATAACAATCAAGTTACAGAAAGATCGAAGATTTAGGAAAAACTTACCCTTCGAAGAAGATGCTTTGTTCTTTACAGTATTCTTCATTGCAGCCATTAATTCAAAGCTTAATCTCTGGAGGAACTCGAGTTGTAGTCTGTTAAAAGGGATGGTGTGCAGTATGGAAACCTATTTAGTTTTACTCTCTCTGTAAATATCTCTCGAATGCAGTGTATGAGTTGGAAGGATGGAAAATTTAATCATCCCACCAGATAGATATTGCCAAAGATTCGCAATTATGGTGCTGTAAAGATTTTCAGACGATAGATATTCCCCATGAAAATCGGCTCCAACAATAGTTATTGTTACCGCGTAATCTTTGTAATTACTTTTATCACCTTTTGATGAGACTATTCAGATTCTTTAATGCAACGTGTTTAATGTTTAATCTAGCCATTGATTTTATAATCCAAAGATTCAGAATTAGTCTGTGTTATGCATTAGAGGGTTGTTCTCACCCTAATGCATCCCTATATATATATATATATATATATGCATGGATTAATAGAAATTGGTGAATCCTAATTTACATGGATGGCATTCAAATGTATGACATTCGTCATGACGACTTATATAAAATCATTTACGATACGATCGACCGAGTAAAATGTATGTAACAATATATAATTTGATTAAAAAATTGATTGACAGAGAAAAAGAATATGTATCGACCGAGTAAAATGTATGTAACAATATATAATTTGATTAAATAATTGATTGACAGAGAAAAAGAATGCGTATCGTGGCTGCTATAAAATGGATAATAAAAAGAATCAAAATATTTAAGGCAAAGGCCGTAAACTCTCCATCTCACATGATGATGCAGCCGTTGGGATTTTCATCACTGAACAATCCGCCGTAGTGAGGAAGCGGCGGACGGCAATGCTGCAAATTTGATGACGGCAATGCTGCAAACTTCCGCCATATACAGCGAGAATGGGCCGTACGGAGGCGGAGCTCCTCCTTGTGGAGCTGGTGGCGGTTTTTTAACCGATAAATCCATATTTTTGTGGATGAGGTTTTTTATTTTGTTGAATTTGTTAGGCTTTTATATCAAAAGTTTGCGACTGAATTTGGAAATTAATATAGATATCTTGCCACCTAGAATTGCATATGCATGCATGATATTGATTATGAGTAATGAGATAACTTCATACAAGGAGAAAATTGATCTTGTATTATGATAATCCATTACGGTGATACATATCCAACTTAACTTCCTTCATCGAAGGGGCTAGCTAGATCTTTATTAGTGAATTATCAAAACTTTAGACCTTCAACCACGAACAATATTTTAGCATTACATAATATGACGATGCAAACAACAGATTAATAGGTTTTGTGGCAAAATTGTTTACTAATAGAATCTGATACTGATACAGAGCTAACCTTAGTTCTAAACAGTCACTTATCTAAAACAAGAGACGAAAAAAGAAATAGCAAAGCAAGCCTAATCAGACAGAAGCTATACTAATTTTACACGCTATATTTTCAGTCACCAGAAGCCTGAGCTGCAACGGTAGCGCACACGCTAGTTCACATTTCATTATCGAGTATATCGCGCATCATTTGTATAGGGATGAGTCCTTCCGTCCTTATAGCATCTTTCTTCGGGTCAGGGCTGATGAAATATAATGTTGGCAACCCTCTAACCTGTAACATTAACACGTTAGTTACTTGGTCTTGGGAAACCAGAACACGTAGAGATATTTCGAGACGAACACAAGATCAAAACCATTTGTAGTTTCAGGTATCAATAAAAAATGCAGCTATGTTATTGGTAGATTACATCACTGAATCATCAGTTCATAGTTGTGTAGATAAGCTATGAAAAAGACAGGAAAAGAACGTCACCTGCATATCACGTGAAAATTCATATTCATCATCCGTGTCAACCTTCACGATCATTGCATTGTTTTCATACTCAACAGCGAGCTGTAGCACAAGCAGATCTAGTCAAGAAAGATACAAAGATTTATAATGCATCATTACAACAGAATTTCAACTCTTCAAGTCGGCAATGTCAACTCAAAATATCCCCCAACTTGATGAGTGAATACATAGCACGATTGACATTTACTGCAGAAGAGCACAACTATTAAATGTGTAACCAAAGTTCCACATCCATCCATATGGAAGCAGTGGTGATACTCAGTCATGCTAGGAGCATACTGAGCTTCGATAAGATGGCGAAACCAAAGTGGACATGTTGTTCTAATTAAACCTGCGAATATCATTTCTCCACTACCATGATGATACACCAAGAACCTATCCTGTGTTGCTTCTCAGGTGTTCCAAACTAAGGAGGGAAACCGGTAAGGCAAATGCAGCTAGTATGAACTTATTTTGAAGAATTCTTATGATAAGTCAGTATGTTTAGTTAATAAGATAGGACATTTGACAGTTAAATGGGGTGTCAGTAACGCAACATCAAAACCATCTTAACTAAGTGTTCTGCTTATAATTTAGCGAAACAACCTAGCAGCTTTGTAACGGAAATTCATGGCTTAATTAGCGAAAATTGGACCTTAAGTAGAAAGTCGGTAATGTGTTAAAATCTTCTGTTTTTTCAGGCTTTCAAACTCTTGCAAGGAGCGCTGTTTTGTTCAGCCTTTTTAAAGGAAACACTAGCTAAAATAATTATGCCAACAACAAACAGATTCCCTGTTATGCCCAAACTAACCACAGTTATCCATTCCACTTTTCAAATATGTAGATTTGTTGCTAACGAAATGTGGCTTGGCGTAAGTGAAGGAAATCATCAACATTCCAAATACCATAATTCATTAATCAACAAAAAGAGCATCTTTCACAAATAAAATGTGACGACACTTTCCAAAACATACCATTTCAAGTTCTTGTGCCATCAAGATACAAGGTCCACACCATGTGGCATAGAAATCAATAATCAGTGGCACATTCCTCTCTCCCTTCACCAACTCCTGGATTTCTTTTGCAGATAGTTTTTTCTACAATCAATCAAACTATGATAACGTAAAACAAGAACCCAAAATCACAATGAGCAAAGAATTACCAACTAACTAAGACAAAATTCATTTACTTTTCTTCAATTTGTGGTTCAGATGAAGTACCAAATTCTCAGGAGAAGGAATAATGTATCAACAAATAGAAAAGAGGAATAACAACTACCTACTAATACAGTCTATACTGACAATACACAAGCATTCCCAGAATCTTTCTAGCAGCACATCACTTCTAATTCCAGAAAAATCAACAAAATCCACAACCAAAAACAAAATATTTAAAAAAAAAATCGACTTTCGCAAACGAAGCCACAAGAACTACTGACAAACCGTCCATCCCCTGTCCATTGGAGGTGATAAAAGAGTAGATAAATACCACAAGATAATCGTCGCTGAGATACTTTCCTGCAGGAGGCTTGCAGATAAGCTTTCTTGAGAGCGTTTGAGTTGATAAGGTGGAAGCTCTGTTGTTAAAGGTGGAAGTGAAAAATAGTGTGTGTGGTTGCCGGGTTTTCAGCGAACAGGGTGAGGAATTCGGTGGTTGAGGTGGTGGCGGAGCACCAAATGAGATTATTGAAGTTTGCATTATAGCTTAATTGTGTGTATGCAAGAGAGAAAGCGAGAGATTGCAAAGGTTGCAAGAAGAAATATGTGTATGTAATATAATAGATGGATAATTCAAAGTGACGGGCCTGCACGGGTCGGGCCGGTTGGACTGCTCTAGATGGGTACGGGCCGTGGGCGCGGGCCCTTCAGTTTTTCTTGTCTTTTTTTTTTAATAATGAAAGTTGTAAGAAGTGCTACCCGTATGGATCATCTTCTGTTCCCAAATCCCTAATTAAGAAGGATTGAACAATCCTTTAGCCTTCCGCCACAAGCGCAACCCCTCCGCCACCGCGCCGCCAACTGCTGTCGGAGCATCGCCTTCCGCACACGTAAGCAATTCTGTATGTATGTGCTTGTCTGTAGGGTGGGGGTGTATATATTTTGGGGTTTAGAGTTTACTGGAGAAAATTGAAACACATTCTGTATAGTACCGATACGAATCTATTCTGGGGAATCCCCAATAATTATAGTTGTATGGTTGTATTTTGTTAGAGTTTCCTCCATGAATGTTCCTTTTACTTTGCGCTCATCGGTGTCTTTTTCTCAATTCATCTGCAGTTAGCTTCACATATACATGGCGACCTTTTCTGGGTCAATTCTGAATTTCTCAGGTTCCACCTTCAATTTCTTGTTGTGCAAACATGCAAAAATGTATTTTTGGTGTATCCTTCATATTTTCCACAGTATCAGTTCATTAAAATTGATTAATGTGCATTTGGTCTGTAATACCTAGGTATTAAAAGGCCGGCAAATGGTGCTGGCTACCCTAAGATGCTGCTCCACATGCACAAGTGCAATACAACCGGGATTAGTAAATTTCACCATGGGACTGCATCAGCAGGGAGAAGGGTGAGCTGAGGATATCATTCCTTAGTTTCAAGTTTAGTTTCAAATGTGTTTTTGTGTAATAGTTTGTCATCGGTTCATGTTCAGTTTCAAAATCTTCAGAAGTTGTGGTTTCATGGTCGAGCTGCCCCAGCACCAACTGTATGTGCAGGAAGAAACTACGAGCTGGACCAAATTGATGACTATCATAAAGAGCCTCTCTGGTTAAGCATGGTTACAACAGTCACCCGGTAATGTAATCACAAGCAGGAAAATGGAAATTGAACCAAGTAGTATAAACAGCAAAAGCAATGAATTAGGAGAACTTTTGAACTTACGTGGGGTTTAATAAGCTTTTCTTGTTTGTATGAACTGTGCATTGCTATATGCTAACTTGATTATTTTCTGTTTCTTAGGGCAACTCGGAGCTTGTTTCTGTTTTTAGCCGAACAGCCAAGCCAGCTTAGATATATTGAATGGCCAAGCTTCCAGAGCACGGTTAGTGACACTTTTGATGGCATAAAATCTTTTTCAGTGATTTTAAATTAGGATTTGTTAAAGCCAATTTCTTCTCCTTTCCTGTTAACTCTATGTTGAATGTGTATCAAACGAATAAAGACTCGTCTGATCTATAGCATGAAACGGGTGGCAGATGTGCTAACATGTCTGATGATGTGATAAACATCATAGTTCTAATAATACTTGAATGGTAAAAAGTGCTTCATAAGGTCTCTGATATGGTGTAGTTTATTCTAGATATAGATAGGGTTTGACAAGCCATTTCTTTGATGGATATTTAAAGCCCTTCTAACTTACAATTATCTAAAATCAAATATCTGAACTTGGTGATTTACATTGCATGTACCAGATGCATTTCTTCTGAAGAGTCTCATCGACTTCCAATGATGGGCCCTATAATAAGTAATCTTGCAACTTTAATTAGATTTACATTTACCTATCAAATGCCTTGTTTTAGTTCACAAGTGAATCACATGATTTTACATAGGAGACATGCTGTAAGTACAATTTCTATTGGATTGTGTGTGTGTGTGTGTTGGTTTGGTCTCATTTAAAGTTTGTGAAGTGAGGCTCATGGAGTGGAGCTTGGCTTGCTCCTTTATTGCAGTTGTCCTATGATAATGCATCACTTGAGGCAGTTGCAAGTTAGTTTCTGATGAAATATATCTGAGTTGAATTTCTCAGTTATGCGGTATACATTTGTATATCATTTTCTCCCTTGATATAGGGATGATATAGTGTTGCAAATTTATGAGTGTTGACAGCTTAGAACTCACATAGCCAACATTTAATCAGATAGATATCTTTGTATTTGCTGCAGGTGAAAACAGCAATGCTGACTCTTGTTCTTGTTGCTTTGCTCATCGTTGCCCTGTCCTCGGTTGATTCTGCCTTGTCTTATCTACTTGCTGTATTTTTGAGGAGAAAGGCATGGTTATGGAAATGAACTTGCATGAGTTGCGTTGGACGTGGATTTACAAGATGGAGCCCTCGAGCATTAGCAAAATCCCATGGCTTTGGAGGCACGAGTGTAAGAAAAGGTCTAAAGTCTCCATGGTTTCCAAGGCAGGGAGGGAAGAAGAGAACAGAATCCAAATGTGTGATTGCTTATGCTGAGGTAGAAAATTTGACCCTTGATGCTATCAAACTTGTGTGTAAATTGGGAGGCCAACTTTCTCAAGATTGACTGCATCTTTCAGCCTCTGCAAGTGGCGCTGAATTGATTGTTTGGTAACGAGTCTCAGTTGTCCTTATCCACTTATTTCTCTATCCATAAGTTATGTTGGTCTATTAATTACACTAGTAGAAATTAGATAGAGAATCGATATGAACTTGTGCACGGTCAAAAAGACAACCATAAAGGGTCATCACACCAACTTTAACTCAAACAAACAGGGCGATTTAAAGAGTAAAATTGTTGATCTTCCACGCAGAAAAATAAGATTTCCAAATTTCATCAATCACAATCATCAAATCCAAGAATGTACAAACAAGAAAATCCGAGTTAAATTGAGAATATACGATATCTACAAAACAAGACAAGCAGCAAGATTAGGAAAAGAAAAGGTCAATAAGAGTTTGTTGTGGCATCAAGAAGCTTCAACAACGCCACGGCCTTGCTCTTCCCCTTTTCGCTCCCGCTCTGCGCAATATCGTCAATGCCCTCCACCACCCTTGCCTCCAACTTCCCCCTCACATCACACGCAACCTCCTCCCCTCCACACTGAACCAGATTCAGCAGCGCCGCCACCGCGTTCTCCTTCGTCCGGTAGCTCGATCCGGTCGCATTGTCCAGCAGATCCATCAGCATCTCGATCCCCAAAACCTTCCTGAACACCTCCCAGCTCTCCTCGCACCCGGCCACCTGCGCGATCACCGCCGTCGCGTCCTCTACCAGCCCCACCCTGCCGTCCTTCACCACCAGCGAGAACAGCGCCTGCACCGCCCCGAGCTCCACCATCTGCGCCCGGTTCAGCGGGTACAGCGCCACCCC
>JAYDZE010536152.1:0-10031 GCA_034509125.1 Monilaria moniliformis
GTGGACGTAGATCAATTACGATCGAACCACGTAAAAACCTTTGTGTCATTCTAAATTCCTAGCCTACAAGCAAACCCAAAAACACTTGTTCGAACAGGTTCAAAACACACTCACCCCATTTTCGTTTTTTCTGTTTTTTGTTTTCATTTCTTGTTTTTTCCATTTTTATAGCATTTTTCTATTTTAATTTATTTTCCTTTTTTTTATAAATGATATATGTATGAATTTAATTAGCATGTGAAGTTTAAAAGTTAAATAAATTTAATTCACCTATGAATTTGATTGAATTTAAAAGTATAATAAATTTAATTTGGATATACAAATATACAAAAACGTTTTTTTCATTTTTTTTATTTTTCGTTTTAATTTCATTTTTTGCGTTCTTTTCTTTTTACTTTGATTTTTCTTTTTTAAAAGATATATACATATATATGAAATTAATTAGCATGTGAATTTAAAATTTTAATCAAATTCAATTCACATATAAAATTAATTGAATTTAACTAAATTTTATTTTATTTTTCTAATTAATATAATTTTTTCTTCTTATGAATAAAAATTAGTATTCTAATTAATACAAGTTAATATCTTATGAATAAAAATTACTATTTCAATAATAAAAAATATTATTCTTTTGAATAAAAAATTTATTGTTTTGAGGAATAAAAATTATTATTCTAATAAATAAAAATTATTATTATTTTGAATAAAAGCTATTGTTCTTATGTACAAAAGTTATTGTTCTTGTAACCAAAAATTATTATTTTAATAAAGAAAATTTATTGTTTTTTAGAATAAAAGTTATTATTTTTGTAAATAAAAGTTATTGTTATTTTGAATAAAAGTTATAAAAGTTATTATTGTTCTATTGTACAAAAGTTATCGTTCTTGTGAATAAAAGTGATTATTCTAATGAATAAAAGTTAATATTCTTGTGAGCAAAAATTTATTGTTCTAATAAATAAAAGTTATTGTAAATAAAAATTATTGTTCTTTTGAATAAAAGTTATGAAATTTATTATTGTTCCAATGTACAAAAGTTATCATTCTTGTTAATAAAAGATTATTCTAATGAATAAAAGTTAATATTCTTGTAAATAAAAATTTATTGTCCTAATGAATAAAAGTTATTGTTCTTGTGAATAAAAATTATTGTTCTTTTGAATAAAGGTTATTGTTATTTTGAATAAAGGTTATTGTTCTTGTAAATAAAAGTTATTATTTTAATAAATAAAAGTTATTGTTCTTATGAATAAAAGTTACTGTTTTTGCGAATAAAAATTATTGTTCTAGTAAATAAAAGTTACTTTTCTTGTGAATAAAAGTTATTATTGTAATGAATAAGAGTTACTGATCTTGTAAATAAAAGTTAATGTTATCATGAATAAAAGTTATTTTTTTGCGAATAAAAGTTATTGTTCTTGCAAATAAAAGTTATTGCTTTTGCGATTAAAAATTATTGGTTTTGCTAATAAAAATTATTGTTTTAATCAATAGAAGTTATTGTTCTAATGTATAAAAGTTATTATTTTTAATAAGTAAGAGTTATTGTTATTGTTATATTGTATAAAAGTTATTATTTTAATAAATAAAAGTTTGTGGATATCCCGATCTGAATTTGTCTAGCGCAATAATAAACTTTTAATTATATTCATCCATCACCGTCTCATCAATTTTTTAGTGTTATAGCAAAAGAAATTTATTATATATTTATATAAATTGTGGAATGTTCTGACATACTTATAAATTATGAAAAAAATTGTGATGTTATAAGCAAAAGAAATTTCGCAGGATTTTGATAGTTTAAACTAGTTTCAAACCATGTTCTAATATATTTATAAATTGTAGAAATATTCTAATATATTTATAAATTGTGAAAAAATGAAAAAAATCACCATTATTAGGCGTTGAACACAAAACTCGTGCTTGGTTAACATACTGCCTACAATTTGTGCCAAAACATGTTTATTCTGTTATTTAAACAAATTCTAATATAACAGAAACTTACAGTCGTGAATAATAATAATAATAATAATAATAATAATAATAATAATAATAATAATAATAATAATAATAATAATAATAGATATCTGAATTTAATTTGACCCGCGCTCCTTGTACCAGTGTGCATGCCGCGACTCACAAGTATTTTGGACGACACGTTCGGCGAGGAGAGAGTAAGTGAGTAAAGGCATTGAACCTAGATCATTTCACCAAAGATATAGTTAGTCAAGTGTACATATTTTCTTGGTTGGAAAATTTTGGCTAATGACAAAATCATGCGTTTCAATTATTCTTTGACTGTAAACATCATAAGACCGAGTTCATACAAGGCTCGATAATTATTACGGAGAATGTTCCGCCGATAGTGAGCAAAATTATTGGGAAACCAAAATCACCTTAGAATTCCAGCAGTATCAATACTTACCTAAAGCACACTCTCAAGTAGATCGCCTTAAAAATAAATAAAAGGAAAATAATAATGAAATCGATTATGAGACATATATTGATTATTATTATTTGAATCAATTTTTCTATTCCACATCCTAGAAAAAAATAACATAAGTCTTTAAAGGTGATGATTGACATGTAACATGTAGAATTAAATTTAGATGAGAATGGAATGAACTTATAAATCTAATGACGACGGAAATGAAATGGAATAAATATATAATTCCTATAATAATAATAATAATAATAATAATAATTATTATTATTATTATTATTATTATTATTATTATTATTATTATTATTATTATTATTTCTGGTCAATAATACGTTGCGGATCTTCAAGTTACAACCTATCAATTTTATGATTACTTTCATCCCAGCTCAAAATTTTGTTTCCAATACATAATTTTTAGTGCGGATAAAACCGCCGAGTTGGTGAATTTTGGCAAAATATATATGACGCCGCACAATTTAACTAATTAAATATATTAATTAGGATCATGATTATAACTTAATAATTTCTCATTAGCATTTATTTTCCAATTAGTGTTTAATTAAACTCCTAAGGTTTTAATTAGGATCAGATTTCCACTAAAGTTCAGTAATCTCCTGTTAGAATTAATTGAATTAGTTAGATTTTAATGAAAACAATTTAATTGATTATTTTTTAAAGAAGAGGGTGGCACTGTGCGGATGTCTGCATGGTTTATTCGAATATTTAATGTGGAAGGACTGTTTAGTCCTTGAGAAAAAAAATAAAATGTCAAAGATAACCTAAAAATGGTTGTTCGGTTCAGTTATTATTAAGAAAATGTCGATTGCGATGCCATTTAAATTTGGGCGATAAGACATGTTTTTAGCTTTTATGAAAAATTAGTGTGAGCATATCTTTATGAAAAAAGCAAAAGCAGAGGCTGAAATTGATCATTACTTATATAGTCTGTGTTGTTGGAGCCTTACTACCAACCAACTTTATTATTGTTGCAACATTCCATCAGAAAAAAAGACCATATATTATTATATCATTAAATGACTATTCACTATCAAATCAAATACAAAACATTGGTCCCAACTTCTCATCAATAATTTTTATTGGTAATGTCTATCAAAATGTCACTTTATATTATCGACGTAAAATTTGATATAATATATTAATATTATCTGTAAAACTAATCCATTAACGTGATTGATTGAATTCTACCAATCCTTTGACTATTAGTCAAGATTAACTAAATTATTGTTTATTGTCTCACCAATTGGTCTTCTCCATCTCATACTTTTTTTTCTCGCTTTTTTCCACTTTCTCTATAAAGACCTTTTAAATAATTTGTTTTATTATGAGCCACAAATCCTGTTAAAACTGTGTACTTAGACTCGTTCCTTCATGCATTGCTTGTTCATATTCATTAATCTTGATTTAATTTTGGCATGTGTATATATGGTGGTAGTAGTAGTCGCTTAATTATTTATTTTATTGATGGCGGCCTTTACGTGTCCGTGCATTCAGTAAGCATGCATGTAAAGTGAACTATTCAAATTAGATGATCCAATAGCAAAAATTAAAGAAAAACAATATTTTATTATTGTAGTAGGTATATACAATATCTCACACGTCGAGTGGAGCAACATCTGCTACATATATAAAAAAAGGAATTCTTATTTGTCAGTTTGATTTCGATTTTTGAAGAATCAAAATTTAAAGGCTTGTAATTCTCATACATAATTTGGACTTCTAAATACTTGTATCTATCTATAATCATTAATATAAAGAAAATTAAGTAATGTACGCTACCACTTAAGTGGAGCCGTGTCGACAATATAAAAATAATTAGCAATGAGAGTTGTGGAAAATTGCAAATGAGATTCGGTGTTTCACTTTTTGTATCTCATTCACTATATCCCACTCCTATATTAATTATTGTAATAATATTTATGTTATAAAAAATATTATAATATAATACATCACAATTAGTATTTATTTAAAAAATAGTATTTTAAAAAATTATATACCCTACTTTTGAATTTATCAACTCTAATAACTAATTTGTATCTAATAGAAATGACAATGAATTCTAAAAAATTATATATTCTTATTTGATACAATAAGTTCTTGATACTAAGTAAAAAAAAATTAATTTAAACTTATAAAATTACAATTAAAAGATTAAAAAATATGTAAAAAATAAGGTGGTAATTGGACATATAATAAGTGAACACTGAATGTCATGAAAAAAAATTGGCAGCGCACTAATTAGTGCGGAGAGCGAAAGCAGTGTGAGCAGCAGCAGGAAGGCATCCACTCTCTCTCTCCCTCTCTCCCTCTCTCTGCATCTGCAGACGTGCGTAGTAAATAGCATCATCCCAACAGCTACCTTTCTTCATTTATATCACAATTTACTTGTGATTCGTGACAATTGATATCTCTCTCTCTCCTCTAACCACCTCTCCATCTCCAGCCCGTACGTAGACGCAGATAAAAGCTGAGATTTATTCTTGTGGGGTCACCCGAATTTCGTTTTTTAGGATACCGAGATGATGAGCAGCGCTCAAGACAAATCCCTCATTCCTGGAATTGCCGCATGTGAACCACAAATTGCTGTTCCGATCGCCGCTGAGGTAAAAAAGCATCATGCTTTCTGCTTCCTCTCTTTCTAATCTTCCCTTTTGTTGATGCTCTCTTTTCGCTAAGCAGAGGAATCAAGATAGTCTACGTGTGTGCTAGATTCAAGTTCTAAATCTTCTTTGTCTGGTTGTGAGAAATCTCAAATTTCTGCATTGCATTAAGCTGGTTATCTTGATTCTGAATCAGTATTTCTCTATTTGTGTATCTCATAGTCCAAGTTCCTTCTGCCGTTAAAACTTCCATTTTAATGATTTGAAATATGTGAACATATATTGTCTATTTAGTTTCTTCAAGTTCTATTCATTAAATTAGCAGAACAATTAGACTGCAATATTTCCTGTTATCACCTGATAAAATGCAGTTTCCAAGCAGTCTAGGTTTTGACAAACCTCTTTCCATTTTCATGCTTTCTTAAAAAATATGCTTTTTTGTAGTCAACCTCACTATTTATGAATCTACATGATGCTTATAGCATTCTATACTAAACACAAATAGTAATAACTAATGAAAGCTTCAATCTCAGGTGGAAAAGCCTTCAGAAATGATGGAAGAAACATCGCAGGGCAAGCAGTGGAGGAAACCAAATCTTTTCTTGGAGATACCTACCAGAGCACCCGATGAGTCTCCTCAAGAACTAGTACAAATAAACATGCCCTCAACTCCGATTCCAACACCCAAAAGAGTGAATTTCCTTTTAACGCCTGATCCTTGTGATTCATTACTAAATGAGTCTTCTGAAGCCTCCTCAACCAGAGGGAAACCCTCAATCAGGAGTTTTATGCCGAAGTTGAGCTTCAAACACTGGGTTTTGAATTCGGATGTGGACAAGGCTGTCAATGTTGATTCGTGTTCCTCGACTGTTGCTACACAAGATAAGCTAACAATTTCGCGTTCATGGTCACTCACCAAGATTTTCACACCAAGAATTAGGAGGACATCATCCATGCCCGTACCCGAGGTCCCAAATCAAAATTTGGAGAGTATTCATGGCGGAAGTGTTAACAGTCATCTCACAGTTGAGGTAACCTCTTCGATTTCTTCGAGTAGTTTTAATGGAACTCTGTTTTGTGGCCTGCTTGTCTGGTAATGGGATGGGCTTGTGTTTTGTAAAAGACCTACTTTTTGGCTGCTTGAGATTGGTGAGTGTGCCTAACATTTTTGTGTTGGTTGTCTTGTTTTGTAGATAAAAGAAGTTCGACATATGTCCCGTTCGCTTTCTCTTCCTGTCATCAACAAGGAAAACGGGATTCAGAAACTGAATTTTTTCTTTCGTGTGATCCCCTCAACACCTAAAGTGAAGGATGTGGAGTCTGAGGTGTCTGTGGCTTCAACAAGAAAAAATGATGGTAATTATAAAATATTCTAATTTAGGTGCTGCATATATGACTGTGATATTTCTACTTCATTTATGGCGTATGCATCTGAAGTTACTGCTATTCTCAGAGAATGACGAAGCTGGTGGAGAAGACATACCAGAAGAGGAAGCTGTGTGTCGAATTTGCTTGGTTGAGCTATGTGAAGATGGAGAGACTTTTAAGCTGGAGTGTAGCTGCAAAGGCGAACTTTCTTTGGCTCATCGAGAATGTGCAGTTAAATGGTTTGCCATCAAAGGTAACAAGACGTGTGAAGTCTGCAAGCAAGAAGTTCTTAATCTACCAGTCACACTTCTACGTGTCCAAAGCTCTGCAAATGGGGCGACTGATTTCAGAGAAATAGAGTTCAATGGACGCAGGCAAGTTGTCAACTGCACATCTGAAGCTGAAGTTATGTCCCTTGGTCTCAAAATAATCGAATATGAGTACCCCATATTATGCCTTTTCTGCTTAACTTTCTACGGGATGAAATTATCAAATGAAACTATGGCTGACATTCAAAATGTAGAGTTTGGCAGGGGGTCTATAAATCTGCACAGTTCAGCATATAAATTGACATATAAAACGCATTGAAAACCTATGAGAAATGTGATTCATCCATTTTTCCTTTCTTTCCTGCATCTTAGATACTGGATATCACACACATTTTGTTTGGCTTACTGCCTTGTATAGGAAACGAAGACCTAATATGTTATCTTTCGTATGCAAGTTTAACAATGTCTGTTTTGTTTATTTGATACAGAATTTGGCAGGAATTGCCTATTCTTGTCATTGTTGGTATGCTAGCGTACTTCTGTTTTCTTGAGCAGCTACTGGTAAGATCGCGTGGAATCTGTTTTCTGCAGACCCAGCACAAGCATATGATTCTCAATTAACTATTTTTGTTTATCATGCAGGTTAAGAAATTGAACTCTAGTGCAATTGCTATATCACTTCCAGTTTCTTGTGTGCTTGGCCTCCTCTCATCCATGACCTCTTCAGCTATGGGTATCTTATAGTTTTCACTCCAAAAAATAGAGATAATAATCTAGAAAATGCTATATCAAATCTCTGCCAAAAATAGCTAAGCATTCTTCAAAATTTTGCAGTGAAGAGGAGATTTGTCTGGGCATATGCATCATGTCAGTTCATTCTTGTTGTCCTCTTTCCTCATATCTTCTTACAGCCATTTATAGAAGAGTTCAGTTTCACCCCGTCAGGTGGAAAGGTGCACACAATTCTATCTGGTCGGATGGAACTTTCTGATATTGCAGAGAATCCGTCTCAGTAGGGTAGAATGTGTACACTGTTGTAAAAGCTAAAAAAAAAATTCTCATTTAATTTTTTTAATTTTATTTTTGCCTACGCCATTGCTTTTCAGCTTTAGTTCTTTCAAAATTTCAAGTAATTTAAATCACACTGCCCCCACAGCGCCACCACTGGCCGCTCGCATCCCATCGCCGACCACCACAACTGCTGCCGTTCCCACACCATTACCTCCTGCACCAACAACTAAATTGTAAAACCCAGCCCACGATACTCTAGATCCACCCGCCAGAGAGAGAGAGAGAGAGAGAGCATAAGGCTGAGTGTCTCTAATTCCAAACATTTTTCACGAAAACAAACTTTACATAATTCCATCCTCTTATACTCTTTCTCACAATTCAGAATTCTTTGCCTAGAATCAAAATGCTGTTATAGTGGTTCACCCGCTCCTCAAGAACTATGATACCGAAAGATCTCCTATCGGGATTGCGTGGCTCAATATTTCAGCCACTGCTACTCAACTGTTTGACAAATTGCTTCAACCAACTTCTATTTTCTTTCCATTGATTTTCACGACCGTTAATTAGCACGGTTCGCGCAGAGATGGAAGTATCAGCGAATCTAATCCATACAATCCATAATTCCTTTACTGGTGGTGGAATACATTTTGCAACTCCTGTTGTATCTTTGAGGACAAATGAATCCGACTTGGTAATGTGCTTCAGTTAATATGGAAAGAACTTTTTCTAATTACTTTTTTTATTAAGTGTGAATTTTTCTTTCCCGTGTTTAGGTCCGAGGATTGTTGCAGATGCTTCAAGGTTTATCGAGTTCGCTATTCTATTGGGATGACACTGGGCTGTTTTTTCGCTTCAAAAGTGGGATTTATGTGACTCATCTTTCCCAGACAAGTTTGTATCACATTCTTGAACATTTTTTATATGCTGGAACATGCTTAAAATTGATCGATATTGTGGTGAACAAAGTTGAGAAAACTAAGAGCTTGCCTCCACCAACTTTAAGAGCATTCGCTTCCTCTGTTAGCACTTGGCTTAGAGTATGTCACATTGATATGAGCTTTTTATATTAATTTTGAAGTGGTTTTCTAGTTTAGTGACCTCTTCTTTCTATTTTCTTCATGCTTTGATTCAATTAAGCCTTCTCTTTGCAGAGGATACGTGACACTGCTTTGCAGGAACAGGTGAAAATAAACAACCCAAATGTTAATACTGCTGTGTCTATCTTGGGGTTGTCGAGTTCTTTATCAAGGTTTGTTTGCATATTACTTGGTTTTTGGGCTGGAATATTGTATGTCATATTGCTTTTTGGAAATGGAAATGAAAAGCTTGTGATGGCAATCAAATGGCAGTTACACACTTGAATCTTTTATTGATGTGTTAGAAGCTGAATGATGGTGCATCTCTCATTATTGGTATCTATGGAAGGCCAGTAATGGTGGGTATTCAATAACTATCATTCGCCTTGATTCTTAGAAACAAAGAAAATCCATATTGTCAATATCCAATCAAAGAACAGCACTCAATTTTTCTCTTTTCCGGTTTCATTGTGAGTGACATGAATTATTTGTTCAGAACAAGCTTAGCAGTTTTTTTTTCAAGACATTGTTATATTCAATAGATGCTCTTACACCTTTCCATTTCTGTTCTAATCGCAAGCACATCTTACAAGTTTCAAGCTGTTATCTTAACTTCAGATTTAATTTCACTGGGCTTCTTTTTGGTGAGCTTGTCTAAGAGCCTCCCTACCTTTCTTGGCTTCCTATTATGGTTACTAAGTGTTTCTGTGATGCAGTCTATGCTCAGGAGCGGAATATTTGTTTCAAATAGTGCATGGGACCATCCCCCAATCATTCTTTGAGCTTGATCCCTCTGTCCCTGCGGCAGATATTGCTGTGCATATTCTGAACCATCTTTATGGGAAGCTCAATGAAGTTTGTCTTGTGCAAGGAGGAGAGGTTATCAGATAACTCTGCTAGTGAGATTTAATACTTGTGAGATGCACGTCTTAACTCTTGAGATTTGATCAAAAAAATATGCTTGTTACAGGATGATGCATACCGGATGCTGCTTTATATATTCGTAGTAAGTCTGCTGCCATATATTGAGACCCTTGATTCTTGGCTTTTCCAAGGAACACTTGATGATCCCTTTGATGAGGTATTTCCTTTTTCTTTTTCTTTTTTTCTTTTTTTAAATAAAAATTTAGGTGTATATTGATGATCTTGAGTCAGATATTGCCTATTCTGCTTTCAATTGAGACTAATTCATATGCTCTTGAGAGCATTTCCTAACATGAAAGTTGGATACAAGTATTTGGTT
>JAYDZE010536163.1:0-15138 GCA_034509125.1 Monilaria moniliformis
ACAGGAAAATCTAGCCTAACATAGAGAAAATAACACCAAAAGAAATAAAACCCGTGATACACATGGTGTCAGATCTCTGTGGTGTCGTCTTCTCAGTGTTTTGGTCTTCCTCTCCTGCTCTTTTTCTCTCAATTTCGCCTGTTATTTGCTCTAGGGTTTCAAAGATGTTTTTTTTTACTCTGAAAATTGATATTTATAAACATTCACGAATCAATTGGGCCCAGCTGGGTGGACTCTGGTCAAGGCCCACCATCCTTCTCTAAACTTCTTCCTAACAAAGAAAAGTATTAAAAAAATGTGTAGGAACTCAATAAACATACGTGAAAATTTAGGGAAAATATTATAATATTTTATTTGCATCACACACCGACCCAATTCATGCCTCAGCCTTTGAAAGACAACACCAAAAATCTTCAGGAAGCCATACCTATAGATATATTTGCAGTACCTTATCACTTATTTGAAATAGAACTTCAGAGCTGGGAATGCTGGTTGGCGTCTCGCGGCCTCCCAAGAGCAACAACACTGCTTGCACCTAAAAGTCAAATACTTCATGACTTTGGTTCCAATTAGGTACTATTGAAGAAATAAACAAACCTTTTCCGAAGCATCAGCAGGAAACGCGTAGACTTCGCCTTCGAACGAAATGGTGAGCTCACTAGTCCTGGATGCCGACAGCCGCAGCGAGGACTGACTATTTACTGGCGTCGCAGCTATAGGCGAGGACATCTCCTCCGCACTGATCATCGTCTCATCGCCGCCTCCGCTGATGTCATCAGCGTCGAATCCTCCACATTCTCATGCACTCTAATAGGCATGCTCGCATACTCAAATGACATCCCTTTCACAGCATCCATGCGCGAGTGGCGAGTGCAGTTCACTGCACGCAAGCCGCCAGAAAAGAAACAGACGCGAAATTGAAAACCCTAGGCCTAAAGAGACGGCGCGAGAATTCGTGCAGACGTTCATTTAAAAAAAGATTAAGAGTGATTAAGCGAGTGAGTTAGTGAAGACTTAGGTGGTAATTAACGGGTGATTATTGATTAATGTGTCTGAGCGGTGGGGGACTGAAGATGGTTAGAAACGAAGGGAGTTTGTGGGGGAGAGAGAATCAGAACCGTGCTCGACCGGAACTGGTACACTCACGTGGGATTGGTGTGATATGTTTGCTGTACGTGTGACCTGGTATTGTGTGTGACGATAAGAAAAGATGGGAAAAGAAAAGATAGCTAGAGAAAAAAATTATCATTATTGGAGTGAAAAGAAAGGATAAAGGAACTGTCACTTTTCATTTTAAAGTAAAGAGAACATCCTAATTGATGAGTCAAGATCTTCAACTTTAATCTCAGGGAGGCAGTAATATGCTTTATCTAGTAATTGGTCAATCTCATAGGGAGAGAGAATTGATTATGGAGGTTATATAACAGCTGCAAAGCACAAGTTTGGCAGCAACTCTCTATATAACAGCTGCAAAGCACAAGTTTGGCAGCAACTCACACAGAAAAATGGAAGCAAAAACTTACCATATAATCATGTTTCCATGGCTGGCATTTGGCCACTTGATACCCTTCTTCGAGTTATCGAAGCGATTGGCAGCAAAATGTATCTTTGTTTCATATGTTGCCACCCCAAGAAACCTGCAGAGATTACCTCCCATCCCATCAGCTTTAGAAGCCAAAATGGAGCTTCTGGAGATCCAAATGCAGCCAGTTGACGGACTACCAGAGAATTGTGAGGCGACCATGGATATCCAGAAAGTACAAACGCCATTCCTGAAGAAAGCACACGACATGTTAGCTGAGCCATTCGAGCATCTGCTTGAAAAGGTCAGGCCAGATTTGATACTTGTTGATTTTGCTGCATACCGAATTTCAGAAGTTGCTGCCAAGTATGGCGTAAGCACTGCGTTTTTCAGCGTGTATACAGCTGCCACGTTGGCTTTCTTGGGGCCACCGGCTGAGCTCAAGGATGGGAAGCAACGTCCGAGTCCAGAATGCTACACCAAGCCGCCGGATTGGATCCCTTTTCCTTCTCGTATAGCCCACACGGAGGAGTATGCAGCATGGCTGATGCGAAACACACACGTCCCTGATGTATCAGGTGTATCCAGCGGCCAACGTTTGGCAAAGGTTGTGGAGGAAAGCAGCTTTGTTTTGGTGAGAAGCTGCGAAGAGTTTGAGGGCAACTACTTAAATCTAATTCGAGAACTATATAAGAAGCCGGTTTTACCTATTGGCTTACTTCCTCCAATAACTGAAGAGAGCAAGAACGCATCAACCGACTCAAGCTGGCCCGGCACCTGCAAATGGCTGGATGGGCAAGAACCCAAGTCAGTATTATTTGTAGGGTTCGGGAGCGAGTACAAGATGCCCCTCGAGGAAATACACGAATTGGCATTTTCAGTTGAGCTTTCAAGATTACCTTTCCTCTGGATTCTAAGGAAGCCACAAGGTGTCGATAGTTCGGATTTACTGCCTCCTGGTTTTGCCAGCCGTACACTGAGCCAGGGTCTCGTTGTTCTTGGCTGGGCGCCTCAACAAGAAATACTCCGCCATCCAGCAATCGGGGGATGTTTTTTCCATTCAGGCTGGGGAACATGTGTTGAATCTCTTGCTCATGGGCACCCACTAATTCTTCTCCCCATGGTATCAGACCAAGGACTCACTGCTAAGCTGTTAGCGGAAAACCAAGTTGGATACGAGGTCCCCAGGAACAAAGATGGTTCGTTTAGTCGGGACATGGTTGCTGAATCTATAAGACGAGTTCTTGTAGAAGAAGAAGGCGAGCAGTTGAGGCTGAAGGCTGCAGAGCTGCAAAGTGTCTTTGGCAATCATGAGAGTCAAGATAGTTACATAAACAAATTCATCGACCATCTGAAAAACATCATGATAAAGAAGCAAGTGTAAAATCTCACAGTGAAACACGAAGATCTGCATTCACTGTCAACCAGGAAGAACAGTCAGGTCAAGTGCCCACAGTAGTTGTGATGCCATTCATGTCTTTCCTTTATCTTTCTTTTGATTTCAGACTCTGTACCACCAACTACAACATATTCTAGCTTCTAATAATGTTACACTGGTCTCTCGTGGAATTATCAAGGAATACTGGAAACTAGAAACTAGATCGAACCTAATAATGCATTATCTTTCTGTCAAGTTTACTGTCATACAAGGTAGTTTCAAGAAGTAAAAAAGCAAAGTAGCTGAAGTCCAAGCTTGCTTCCCCTCATTAGGAGAGGTCTCATTCTATGACATTTACGAACATATAAACTTGGGCTGCATTATCGATTAAAACATGTTTAAAAACAACTAAATATTTCAAATTCTACCTACATTACAACAACACGGGATTTCAGAAAATCCATTAGCACGGAGAAGAAAAGTGGGTTTTGAACAAATGTACGGTTGAGATGTGGCAAACCAAGTAAACCAAGACTCAACAGACGGGACAAAAGTACATTTTCTATACATCATATCCAGGGTTTACTTTTTGTTGCACATCTCCATAACTCTCCAACTCTTCTATATCATCCGGGCTTCCGAGAAACAGAGGAAGTCTCTGGTGCAACTTCACAGGCTGGAGAGACAGTATTCTAACTTTACCATCAGATCCTTTACCTCCTGCTTGCTCGGCTAGGAAACTGAGTGGATTAGCTTCGTATACGAGTCGAAGGTGATCCCTTGGGTTCATTGCAATACCACCATATAAGAGTGTCCTGTGAAAATCAGCAACAAGAGAACAAATATATCTGGCTGAATATTTCTTAGGATGTTTGCCCTTGCCTTGTCTGACAGTATCTATATACCGCCTTAAACCTTCAGGCCAGTCAAAATATCGAGCATCATTTACAGAGTATATTTGCCCTGACAAAACAAAGACATATCATGAAATTATTAGATTGAAAATGCAGTGCTTTTCTTTAGTAAAAGTTGATTACAAAATCAGAAATTCCACGCACTCATATTACCTCGAGAAGGAAGTTTAATGTCTGGGTGGGTCAGGATGAAGTCTCCTGTCGAGTGATCCAAGGTGAAGCCATGCGTTCCTGAGCCGAAGCTGGTACAGAGAAGCGTAGCTGACGAGTAAAGGACATAGCCAGAAGCAATAAGTTTAGTTCCACTTTGGAGACAATTCAACAACGCCTTTTCTTCAATTGGCAGATGATCGAGTTCCTCCAGTTTCTTATAGATCCCGAATATCGTTCCAGTAGGAATAGAGGCATCAATGTTCCGGGAACCATCAAGAGGATCCAACACAACTACAAACGGACCATCATCAGCAAGCCAAACAGGAGCATCATCTTCCTCCGAGGCCATCACTGCAACTTTTCCCGAATTCTTCAAAGATGACAATATGATCTCATTCTGCAATAAAAAGTGTACGTTTTGATAGCTCAATCCCTCACCACTGAATATCCAACAATGAAAAACTGGAGAAGAAGGAACAAGAGCCGAGTTGTGACGTTATTGAATGCTAATCTAAACGAACAAGAGGCTTTCACCAGAATAGTGGCTAACATTATAGAACTATACACAGACTAAGAAGTAGTCAATGATATCAACTATCTCAATACCAAACACTATGTCTATATCATAAACCCTTCTTTTAATCTGCAATAATTCTTTACTCACAATTTCACAGAGATAATTACTTCAAATAGCAAGCTAGTAATCAACATTCATAGACACATAAATCTCCTAAGCAAATCTTCACCACCAAAACACCAGGCTGAAGATCATATGATAATAAACATCAAAAGGGACCTTAAACAATCAAAATCAACAAGAAACCCACCGCCACGATGTCGAGCGGCTTTGGCTTATCCCTTTCAGTACTGCCAGCTGCTGCGCCGAAACTTTTGCCAAGATTTGAGCTGAAAGGTGAAGCCACAAGAGCAGCAATCTTTTTGCAAGCATACTCCAAATGACTGAACAGCACCACCAGCTCATCGCCGACGTTTGCGCCGCCTTTCCCCATATACTCCGCCAGAGTCTGAAATCTAGCGCCGCTATCATCACCGTCGGAGGCAACCGCGCTGATTTTGGAGCCTAATCCACCGAGAAACGCCATTTTTCTCAGGGGCTGAGTTCCAACACAAAATTGTGGCGGGGACTTTTGAATCTTTGAAGGGAAAAGGTGAGTTCTTGAAGGATAATTTGAGATGGGGCTGACGATTATGGCTGCTGAATGCATCTCTGAGTAGTGGGGCAGCAAGAAATGAGTGTAGAAGGGCTCATTTGAGATGGGCTAACGTTTCATTTCTTGTTTGAGGATTCCATCTTAGGATTATGGGGAAATCTATTTGGGAATTTGGTTGGTCAGGTTTTTATCTTGATTGAATTGAACCTCGATCAAGAGAAAATGCTTGAAATTGAAATTGGTCAAGAAAGAAACAGAGTGAGTGTGGCAGTTGGTATTAATCAAGTCAAAAGGCTTGAAATTCATTTAAGAATTTATGTTTAGTAGTTTTTCACTGCTAAACTATTAAATTTTTATTTCTCTCATGTTTAATAATTTCGCATTGGCTTTATTCAAAGCTTGAGTTTTTATCTGAAAGCATAAACTCCTTGTCATGTAGAAGAATCCTTCAAGATCTTTGTAACAACTATTTAGTTCATATAATTCTTCCATACCGTTAAGAGAGATAAAAGTTTTAAATTTAATCAATGGTGATAAAAATTGAACATTAATTAGGTGCATAAAAAGTTTATCAAACAATTAGTTTACTTCTTTAAACGTGTGATAATTGACTTGCATTGAAGCCTTGCTTGGTTAATCTACACTCTAATATCATTAAATAATCACCTCATCCAAAATAAAAATAAGTGAGGATATATGTGCCGTTATCACGATATATAAAGAGACTTCTGCAAACAACTACATACACATAAACAACATGATCAAATACAGAGTCAAGTTCTACACAACTTTCTGATGGCTGCTGTTAAATACTAAGCAGGCTTCGAATGACTAAACACAATTAATTACGAACTTAGCACAAATGTCTGAATTTAGGACCACTAATCCAACCTGAAAAAGGTCATTGTAAGTAGGCAGTCCTCTAAAAATGGATGGAGAAATCACTGCTGATTATCTGAAGAAGTCGGTTTTTGTGAAAAATTCCGCCATCTTTGCTTGTTCTTTTCCAATGCCGATCTATTTTGAGAGAACTTAGAGAGCCCCTGCCTCAAAGCTCCGAGATCAACACCGTCGTCGACCAAAATACTCGTAACACTCATTTTCGATACCTAGAGGCAAAGATCACAGATTACACGGCAATTAACAGCCAAAAAGAATGTCATTTACGTGCTTCAAAAAATAAATAAAAAGGAAGCACGGCAGGAGATCTTACTGCTTGTATGTTGCGATCTTCATCATCAAAAAAGAGCATCTCGTTGTATGGAACACCAGTCCTCTGCTTCAGTTTCTGAAAATGATCTGTCTTGTGGGTCCAACTCGAGAATATCTCCTGCAATGTTACAAATTTCAGGCAAGTCCCAGTTCAGAATGTATCTCAAACATTTGACAGTTGAAAGTCAAGAACTGCTCGAGTAGAAAATAGCACTTGTGTCTTAAAACTGAACCTTGTTCCACCACCACAGTGAATGAATGATGGTCCGGATTGTGCCATAACAAGGACGATAAAATACATTAATTTTTTTGCTACAGATACATAAAAATCTAAAGAGTGTATAGTATTGAAGTAACAAGTTAATTGTCTTCACATTGAATATCTATACTAATATTAAGCATTTGTATTGCATGGTATGTACAAAGCAGAGGACTGAACAAAAAGCTTTTGTAATGACTCAGATGTAAATCCACCATACCACAATGGCCAATGCCTCAAAACATAATAAAAATGAGGTTTCAAGGATTTGTAATCGATTATAAAATGAAATCCTCCAAAGAAGATCAGAGCACTGTTAATATCTATTAGGAATCCTTTATTCAAATGAAACATTAGCTCTTTCACTCTTAAGCAGAGATGAATTCAGATAATGCTTATACAAAACAACTTAATTAAGTAGTCAATCAAAATGATTAAATGGTGGAGTTAGCTCACCTGAGCTACAAAAAATGATTTTATTCCCAACTTCTCAAGAAAAGTGTTGGCTATATCCGGAGTTGGCGATCTCGAGGCAACAGCGATATCAATACCTTTATCCTTGAGAGCATGCAGTATGCCTTTGGCATGCGGATATAGTGATGGCATGTCACACTTGGAGAGGCATTCACTGCAGAAAACCATACCCAAATTCTCCATGAATACAATTAAGCAATCTAATGAGCATGCCACTGCAATAAGAAAAACTCAACAAATAAACTGATTCATAGTATTTACAACACACTGCAGATTAAAATGGTCAATACACACAAAAATAACTAAGCAAGCAAATTCTCAGTGCATATATCCAGTTTCTTACCCTGTTATTACGTAACTCATCAATCATCATTGCCCATGCGATGGTAAAAGTTGGTCAATAAACTAACAAGAAAATTCATTAAAAAAATTCTCAAAAGCGAATTCGCAGAAAAAATTCTATCTACCAATATTTCAATCTTCCATTCCAGAGGAGCAAATCACCCAGCCTCTCGTTCACGCTGACTGTATCCTACAAACCAATTAATATTTGCATCTACATGCTTCTGGTATGCTAAGGAAATAATGCATTAATCCTTAGCAAATTGAAGGTGATTTTCTTGCACTCATGTCTGCTATATTCGAGTTCAAGATATAATCATGTCAAAATCTAATGAAGATGACCAGAAAAATTGCTACTTCCACATCTAACCCTGTGCTGAGTCATGTTGCCTTCACCAATTTTTACTTATCAACATCCATAACCGAAATAATATATTCTATAATTTCCATTCCACATCTTAATATCATCCATAGATTAACATATACTTCAAGGCCTAAATGAGAAATGAAACCGGAAAATTTAACTGGATAGCTATACCGTCATTGCAACTTGAACTCAAATTAATTACCAATAGAATAGCCGAATTCTCCCAAACAAAGCTTATCTATCTTCTTCCCCTAATCAATAAATTATCGTCCATAAAAGATCACTTCTTTTGGGTTCATTTCCAAAATCGAACAAATTGGGCAAATGACAGCAAAAAATTAAAAATTAAAAAGAAAAAGATCGGGCTATTGCAGAATAACAATGTTGAAGATCAAGATTTTCTGTCTCAAACAGTAGAAAACCAAGAAAACTTTACCAGTAGAAGGGCCAGAGAGTATAATCAAGGTCAAAGACGACGAGACGAGGTAGCACCTCAAATTGATCTATGATCTCCATAGCCTCTTTCTTCACCCGCTCGTCGCCCATTTCTCTCTCGATTCTGAAAAACTGAAAACTGGAAAGTATAAATAATAAATGTAAAGTTGAATGTTGAGACAGCAAGAGCATAAATTCTGCAAGGAAAAATTGGCAGCGAAAATATCCAAACCAGAACTTAAAAAATAAAAAAATAAAAGGGGCATTCCGAGAATCGAACTCGGGACCTCTCGCACCCAAAGCGAGAATCATACCACTAGACCAAATGCCCAATTATGGAAATGGTATCAACGTTTTGTATTTTCTATGTTATTTATTTTGTTCTTAGGAAATCCAGTGCGCAATGCTGCAATGGATAAACCATATAAGATAGTACGATGACAAAGGCTATTTTTTGTGTCATAATATACTTAAAAGCAAGAATAAACGATACCAAAGGTTCATTTTTTGTCTTGATATGTTAATTTTTTTTTTTTTTTTTATATATTTGTTTGGTGTTCATCGGACCTATAGACGTTATCCACTACTTTCATTACACGATTCCATCAAGGAAGTCAAAAAATGAAACAAGTCGTACCATTACTACTAGATTGGTTACAAGATAGAGTTCAAATGGAAAGCATTTGCACATAAAAAAAAAGCATCTCACAACAAACATAAAATGGGTAAGTTGAGTTGGAACCAACCCCATCAACATCCATGGCAATAATGCAGAGGGCTTGTCCCATTACACATGAAAAAACACTTGGCAGAAAACTATGTCCTTATTTGCAGCTACTAGAAAATGCAAAACCAAAACAAAAAACTTGAATAATCTGGTAAACTCGAACTTGTATGAAGCTGAGGAGGAGCATGCATGTACTAGTTTCATCTGCTCCAGTGTAGGAATTTGATCCTCTGCTGTGAAACATGGAACCAAATCACAACTCGCAGTTAGCTACTCATATAATGAGAGATACAAGTGAAGAATCTGAGGCGCGCAAGTAGGCAGCTCATTGTTCACCAGCACTTGCTGCACTAAGGTCCACTGACAAATCAAGAACCTAAACCAAATCATAGGAGATTGGAAATATGTTAGAATTAGTTATAATTTTTTTACTATTTTGAGAAGTTTGTACAATCTTCCTGTCGCATTTACCTTTCCAGTTATCTTGGTGTACATAGCCAAAACATCTTCCACAGTGGACTCAAAGTGTGTGGATGGGTCATAACTCTGCAATGCAACAACATGAAGTAATGGGATCACAGCGAGGTAGATGTGATGACGAGTGAAACAGGGAAGAATGTGACGTGTACCATAGAAATATAACAGTGGTCAGAATCAGAGTCATTAGTAGGTTTATATCTGTCATAGGTTTCATAGAATATCTCATCCACTGGTCCAAGAAGGTCCACCCCGGGCTTTAGCTCAGCCTCTGGGTTGTCAGTCTCAGCTTCTGTCAAAACGAAAGCTATGTATTTGCCTTTTGGCGCCACGTTGTGATAGTACGAGCAGCAGAAGAGATACCTAAGGGAAATCAAAGATACACAAGTAAATGCTCCTACATAAATCAGAAAGGTATAAGTTGGTGAGAAGCATACATGTCTGATTTACGGCCAAGCTGCTTCTGTGGGATGATGACTTGAGCTGAGTGCGACTCGTGAGTGTCTGGGATTGGGTGGCTCATTATAATTACAGCACGCGCAACTTTTCCTACCTTCTCAACCTGCAACCAGAATTGGTTTGAAAACTATCTCCAAACTATATGTATGTCTTTGCTGATAGATAACGCGCTAAAAATTACCTTATCGGGTAAATATGAGGGGTCGCAGACAACTTTCTTGCATTTAGCTGTTTCTCCTTCAGATGTTACTCCAACTGCTACTCCATTATCGTATTCCACCTGTAGATTGAAAAATAATTAACACATCTTTTCACTGAAGAAGCCATGAACGAAGCTAGGATGTAACAAACGAGTAGCTCTCGGAGGAAAAATGCATTGGTTATAGAAGGCATATAGAAAGTAGAAGAACAGAGAGATTATCACCTTACAGTCTGGCTTGTTCAGCATGTAAGTCCCACCATAAACTGCGCTCAGACGAGCAAATGCCTGTTGATTAGAACATCATAGCAAGTCAAAACCATGATATCAGTATATTTGTCTGAAATGATGATATTCAGAAAGAAACAAACCTGAGGCAACTCTCCAAGTCCGTACATAGGATAAATGTAAGGAGATCCGGCTTGAAATCGTGCCAAAGATTCTGCATACAGCTGTTTGAGAGAAGAAAGTAGTAGTTTTAGTTTAGAGAAACTGTGATACTTAATTTATTCAACAGAACACTATAGACTGCAATTTTATTGAATCTCTCCACCTTCATTCTCTTCACAAAAGTCACTGCCGGCTTGTCCAAGTATTCATCGCTAAAATGCAGAGCCAGAGCATGGCCTATAAAGTCAATCGTGTCATCTTCCAGTTCATACTTTCTGCATATTAGAGCACACAAGGCTGTCAGTCAGAGTTCAAAGAGAAAGGCCAGTATCCAGCTATAATAAACACGCATTCCATTTCCAACATCACTATAAATTCATAGGTTACGATCAGCTGCCAATATCAGTTGATTCCTTATTAAGCCATATCTCAACAATCACAATTATGTAGACATCTAAAACCTCTACTAAGACAAGGACACATGGTGTAAATTTGCAGTGTGATAGAGTGATGCATAAGTGTGAAAACTGACGAGATAAGTTGTCTTGCTGTAATCGTGTTCAAATCCATTTTGTGATGAGTCTTGGGATCACTCTCATCATAGTCTTGAACAAAAACAAAGAACTTGCGCGCACGCCTCTTCTCAAACAGCCCCATTAGTGGGGATTTCAGTGCCTCAACATCAGTTGCCGGAACCTTGTGGATCTGTAGCATGATTTCAAGTCAAGGTTGAACAAGAAACATAGAAAGGCAAAAACAGAAAGCTAGCAAAAGTTCATCATCACACCTTTCCTTTATTGTAGACAAAACTACCATCTACCGCCTTGAAGTTGAGGTACTTGGTGACATTTGCATGAATCAAGACGCGTACTAAAGTTCCATTCGCCATCATGAACTACAATGGTCAAATTAAAATCTTATTTTACCAATCATAAAACAAACAACATAAGTTATGAAACAAATGGCTTAGGCATTGCAGTTTCTAACATATCAATGTTCACCTATACCTTTGGGATCATATCAACGTTGTACTCTCTGCTTGCGCCTAAATTCTCAGGGGGATTCTCCTCTCCCCTGAAGCGCTTCCAGAGCTAAAGAAAACGAGATATTAAATCCAAATGACTTCAGTTTGTTACTTTCAACTAGGTAACAAACATTTGGTTACATAAATGGGAGATTGATCATATGATTGTATAATATAATAGTCAAATGGAATCAAAAAAGAAAAATAGTTCTCTAACATTACCTGAATCAAATTGAGAGAGCTGGATTCTCCTCCATAATAGTCATTTTTGTCCATGTGTAGTACCTGTTTGGAAAACCAAAAAAATGGAAACTCCAGCACTCCATGCTCAATTTTAAATTCACGGAAGCTAATATGCAGAAATTTTATGTATGTTTTGGATGGAATATTTAATCAAACAAAAACAACGCTAGTTTAGTCAGTAATTCTTCCCACGGTTGATTTTACCAGAGTTAAAATTCCTCAAGAACTGATCTCTAGGTGACTAAAATGATTGCTCTCTAGATCCATCAATGGTTTACACTTTTATTTTTATTTTTATTTTGTTTTGCAACGCAACATATTGACGTGGGATCAAACACCATAGCATCAAATATAACAATAATCAGATGGTTGAAATACAAAATACATTCGCTGCATCTCAATAGCTTCATGCCGATTTAAATTAATCATTTTTTCTCCCCAGAAACGAAACGAACGAGTAAGATGAACTTACTTTTAAGCCATCGACAGAGAGAAGGCCACTGAGAATGCATTCTTTAAGACCAGTGCCGAGAACAATGACATCGTACTCTTCATCCATACCGATCGAACACTAATGTTTTTTCAGACACAGAAAAGAAGGCAGAAAAGAAGGTGGTGGACGAGAGCGGTGAAGATCTGAAAAGGAATTGGAAGAATGTAAGAGAAGACTTGTGATTTGTGAGGGAGGAAAAAGAGTAACATTAACGCGCAAATGAAGATCGAGGAGCGCGGGAGATTTAGCAGTGGAGCGAGTCCCCTCCGCAGTTGATGGCCACAGGAATTCTTCAACCGTTTATATTATTACATATACCTAAAATTCGTTTTTAACCATAAAATCGTTATGTCGAGGGGGTTATAGTGTAAGAATTTACTACGACACATAAATATATTAATATTAGAATAACTAAATTATTATATATGAGTAATCTCTCGTGGAGTACAATAATATTTGTCATTTATAATTTGTGGATCTTTACACAAACAGAATTTACGTGCACTGCATATAAGTGGACATATATGTTTTGCCTGTTTGGTCTTTTTGTGGTATAGTAGCAGTCAATTTATATTTTCAAAGCTGAAATTTTTATATATTTTTTTCGGTTTCAAAGAAAATCAAAATTCCAGTTTTGAAAAGTCTTTCGGATTTAGAGTTGTTATTTTCAAAATCATATATGCTCACATTTGCATCTTAGTTTCATACCTACAAGTAGGAGTGTATGGATGCAGAAAATTAGCTTTGGGGAATTAAAACGGAGTTTTCCAGCGACGAGAGGTGCTAAAATTTAAAAAAAAAAGAGTAAAAAACATTTAAAAAAAATACAAGCAACTTTTTTTTTTTTTGGGTTTGGAAGTGCTTCACCTGACCCTAGCACGTCTTGAATCCGCCCTTCCTTAGGAGCCAAATAAATTACATATATACTAAATTAATATGCAAAATTTGAAAAACTACCATAAGTTTCAAACTGTATATAGAATCACAAATAGTATGCGACAAACTAAGTCATCAAGAGCTAGAATCATGCATCCGTACGTTTACATCAAACTTTACACTAAATATAAATATGTAGTCATAATATATCTCAATCATTGTACTGTTTCACCTCAGTTACAGTTGGAATAGGGCAGCCTGCAATCAGAGAGAGGCAATAATAGTTTAAGTTTCATCCCATAAACATTTAAGAATAGAAAATTGATAAAATAAAATAAAAATTCCAACTATATATTAATTTCCGCGTGACACGATCAAGCCAATATATCACTTATTCCGAATGTGGATGTTACACGTCACACATGTTTAAGCTAATTCAGGCATCATTAATAATATTTATATGTAATAATAAGCATACCCTAGCTTGAGGAATGTGTCGGAGCAATTGCAGTTGGCAATAGGCTCAATTCCTAGGTCAAAAGCATTTCTTGTGCTAGATTTCTGCGCCTCAAATTCAATTTCATTTAAGCCAAAATTCATATATAATTGAATGAGCACACATACGTATAGATATCATGTTGTATGCTACCAATGCAGCTAAATTGAAGAACAAATTAACTAGCTTGTAAAATGACCTCTATTGGCTGTGTATTCAGCCGTGAGTTTTCTTCCATCAATTTGAATTCCTGCATTATCTAATCAATTAAATGATGAAAAACGTGGTCGATCTAATTATAGTAAATTTGGGTAGTAGAAGCTAGCACTTGCCCTTCTTCTGAGCTCCCTTATTTCATCATCGAGCCTCTCATTCTGCCACCAATTGAGAAGTGTAGATGAAATTGCTCTATATAAATATAAATACGTGCGCTCGTGAATGTGTGGGTGAAGACTTGTCTTGGTACATGCAATACACATCACGTGTATTGCATGTACTTGACCTATAGGCTGTATGTACCTTAGTTTTTCTAATGCGGCTCAATCCTCCCTCGACCAATTTCTCAAGCTTCATGAGATTGGCCAGGCCAAGCCCTTGGAGATTTTCTCCCTCAAGTTGTCTATATATAGAAAAAAAATTAAACAAATAAATAAATACTTAATTCTTATTGTATCGCATCATATATAATGGAGTTTGTCATCAATTACTGTAGCTCAATGCTGAGCTCCATAAGCTGCTTGCTGAGCGTGCCATAGCTATCACTTCCCTGCAAAAGCGGCTCTTTGATTATTTTCAATTTCACAACAATGCATGAGATGATAATTTATACAATTGTATATATATTTAGAAAATAGTAGTAGATTGAAAAAATCTAGAAACCTTTTGTATTGGTTTAATAAGGGGAATATATGTAAATATATACAAGTATGCATATTAATATTACCATAAATATATGATACTGAGCACATTAATATATGCATTCCCAGGTGCATGTCTCTACTCCAGCACTAAATGACCAAATCTACTACTTATTAAGTAACAAATTAATTGCAAACAACACTGGTTTTCCTCAGAATTAACTCATTCAATCAAAATTATCAGAAAATGTAGTAAACATAGAAATGATTGATCTAAAAATATCCACAAGATTCACTATAGGTCAAGATATGATCGGATCAAAATATATCAAATTAAAAGTTAGTGAAGAATAGTATATTTCAATCAACCTTAATTACCAAGAGTGGTAAAAATAAAAAATAAAAAATTATGCGATACCTGAATGTGGAGGGGTTGTTGCCTAAGTAGTTTGCATTTCTCTGTTTGATGATCATGCCTTTGGATGATCTGCATCATGCTTCAAGAGGCCACAAAACTTGTAAACAAATATGAAGCTTGCGCATTTCAAAATACTTAACAACTAATATATATATATATATATATATATATATGTATATAGGGGTGCATTAGTGTGAAACTAGGACCCCAATGCATAACTAAGACTATATCTTAACCATTGGATCAAATAA